>JAXIVJ010004221.1:0-12500 GCA_036785665.1 Chirona hameri | reverse complement strand
ATCATTAATTATGTTATCATGTATGGATATGTTATTATTTGTGTGCGGCCCGGAGCTGCCTCGGTGTGTCGAGGCAGCGCCGCGCGACAGTGCTGCCGCCCAGCGGCGTGCGACAGAAACACGGAGACTAATGGAGTCGGGGCAATGACCGTTTGTGTGCGCGTGTGGGTTTTGTAATGCGGTGTGAGTGGCGCTGTCATGTGATGTGAAGACGCGTGGGCACGTTGTTAAAAGACAGTGTTGCTGACGGACTAAGGTGTGGGTGCGAGGCTGATGCTGATTGATATGCTGTGCCGCTGATCCGCGGGCGGCGGACGGGCGCGGCGGGTCGGGCCGCGGGGCCGCCGGTGCTGTGCGGGCGCCAGGCGGCCAGGCGCGGCGCCACAGGGGGCGACCCGGCAGATGAACACCGGGGACGGTGCGGCGTCCCCCGGTCAGGCCGCCTCCTGCGCCGCCGAGCCGTCCGCTCCGCTCCCGCCAACCTCTGCCGCCGCCCGCACACGAGCCAGATCACAGAAGGTCCATTTTTGTATTCCGTGCGCCCAGAGCCGCGCCCTAACGCCGCGACAGCTGGGCTGAGAGTGACACGCGAAAGATGTTTCCGCTGTGAGAGCAACCAGCTTCGAATAAACTGCTTTACCCCATACCGGCCTTTAAAGACTACATGATGAGCATGGTTCCATTGGTGGCAGGTTTCCGACAGCATTTACCTAACAGAAACAGACACGAGATATACAGCCTTAGATCCACCAGATCATCTCGTAGACAAAATACAACCCTGAGGCGTAATAAGTTGTCTGATGTGTTTACGCCCTGCGAGCGTAGTGTTCATTTATGGGTCTGCTCCCGTGACACCTCCAACTGCCTCTAACCTGAAGTTCCTCCGGTGGCGTTCCCGTGGCTGCTCAGAGTTGCTCCAAGCTCATCCAACTTCGCCTGAAACCTCTAAACTCCTCCAACTTGCTCCCGAAATCGAGGGACGAGGTGTGACACCCGGAGGAGTACGTTTATGGCGCGGCTGACACATTTATTTTGCTCTAAACTCCTCCCGGGAGGCGCCACTGGTACAGACCTATGAGTCTCCGGTCTGTTCCCGTGGCGCATCTAACTTCCTCGATCTCGGGAGTAAGTTACGTTTAGAGGAGGTTTCGAGCGACCTTTGTAGGGCTCGGAGCAGCCACGGGAACGACCGGACGTATTGGGTCATCCCGGCTCATTTTTAGGCCTGCCATCTAGCGGACTGCTTTGGAACTTCAAATTGCCGACTCAGCCGCTAGGTGTTAGTCCATAGACGAGTGACGCTTTTTCTTAAAATCATATTAAATCTTCAAAGTATTGAAAATATTGAAAAAGTGCAGCGACCACGTTATAGAGCGTGCAAAATGCAGTAAGAAAAATACAAGTTCGCTTGGCTGACCCGAAGCATATTAGTTCCCGAAGCCGGCCTATTTGTATCACTAAGTTTCCATGTTAAAAGTCCATAGACACCTGGCTTTTTCTTAAAATCATATTAAATATTCAAAATATTGAAAAAGTACACTTACCACGTTATAGAGCGTGCAAAATTCAGTAAGAAAAATACAATTTCGCTTGGCTGACCCGAAGCACATTAGTTCCCGAAGCCAGTACGTGTATCACCATGTTACAAGCCCAAGCACACCTAACACGTCAAAAACCAGTCATTTCGGTCTATGAAAAATGAAAAAATGAGAAAATTGATTATCGAAAATGAGCCGCATTACCATTGTGGGTGAGGGTGATCCGGTACGAGGAACTTGGAGAACGTTAGAGGCGCCACGGGAACTATGTCGGTAAATAAAAGTCTGGTGACGTCATAAAGCTTCGCTATGCCTCCAGACCAGCAACGGTGATAGTAACCTTGAACCTTGATTGCTACATACTGTGCATAACACGGCGCACCCAAGTTGTGTATGCTAAGTATATGCCATAAAAGGAATAGGCGCAAGGCCCTATAACAAGATACAGTATTTTATCTACTGTGCAAGATACTGAATATATAGCTAGATACTGAATAGGCGCACCAACAGTCGAAGATTACCGAAATTAACAGACGTGTGACGTATTCTATTTACCGTAAGTGTGGTAAAGTGGTAATGGTAGGTTCCCCGTTCCAGTCATTGTTTCATGGGTTAAATATTGATGTTATTACATTCAATCCTGACCCAGAAAGTCAAGGTTAAATTTTGTGTTGGGATATAGGTGTCTGTGCACCACTCAACTCATTGATGCAAACAGACAAATCGAAATGACTGCAAGTGAAATGGAAAACAAGTAAAATACCTATTTCAATTTGGTAAAGGTAAGTATCTAGTCCTCCTTATAGTCCCATACTATAAGTACATTAAACATTTTTGGTATTGGGGTTAAAAACTTACACTGAACACATCCTAACGCCTGACTTCAGTTGCTTGCACTAGGTCCAAAAAATAAATTTATTGGTGCATCAATTGTGTATGTAAAGTGGGCGAAGCTTGTCATAGGCACTTTACTTAAGGATAAAAAATTGACACAATTATTGGCAACATTTCACTAAAAATGCCTAGTCCTGATGGAAAATGGCTAGTCCCAAGGCTGTATAAACCAGTCCTAAAGAAATATTCACACCATCTGATGCACAACTGATTACTCCATCCCGACTGGAAAAAATACACGCTTTCACCAACATGTCCAGCGTAATTCGGCAATTGAGGCGAAAATTTTGGCGCACGTCCAGTGTAATTTGGAGATGTGCCGCAAATTTTGGTGCACGTCCAGCATAATTTCATATAGCAAAAGTTTGGCGCACAGACCCCCAAGATTCCGGTTCCATCCTTCAAGGCTGCCCAACTGGGTCCACAACTGGGCTGCTCCTGCCAGGAGCCTCACCACTGACTTCACAATTCAGTTGGGGACACTATGGTTAAATTTTATATTTTCGGAAACTTCCATTTTCGGAAACTTCCATTTTTGGAAAGTGTGTTCCTATTTATAGAAGTAATTTCCCCCAATAAAATCATAAAAGGCGGAAAGTCAGGGGAGCTGGCGAACAGGTGGCCTCCACCATCGCTGAACACCTGCCAGCCGTGGACAAACGGTACTGGGTGGGGTCAGCGGCGACAGCCAGTACCAAAACAAAGGGTTCACAACTGCCGTTCTGTGCGAGGGGGTGGAGCAGCCAGAGTGGTACTCTGCTCTGGGACGGCGCTCACTGGATGGACCTTGCCATGAAAGACTGGGGAGGATCTAGCCGTGGGTTTTAGGGGTGGGGGCAAATCCAGTGGCGTATTTCCAAAAAGTTGTTGAGTGGGGGGCAGGGGCGTGGCCAAATTTTGTGTGTGGGGGTTGGCTAATATGATGGGGAAAAAATGTACCCTCATTTTTATGTGTGTGCGTTTGCAGCATTTTTAATGTGGTTTCCATGTTATAGTAGATAGGTACATGCTATTTAGTGCCACAAAATTTTGCGGGTTTGCCTGATAAACCCCAGAAATATGGGCTTTGTAGAGGATAAAAAGCTCAAATTATATTCATTCAATTCACTGTTACAACGAACCGAAGGCTTCGTCATGACGATGGCCACCGATGTGGCGCCGCGAAGCGACGTGCATATTTTAATTTTAAGTCGTGAAAAACGCAATTTTAATATTGGAACCAGACCGTGAGAGAGGAGCCAAGCCTCAGGTAACCCGTATTCCTGGTTGCACATCTCGGTATGATGACAAACATTAAAAAATATTGAAATTTTACGGGTTTGCCTGATAAAACTCAGAGTTATGGGCCTTGTAGGTGTAGAGGATAAGAAGCTAAAATGCTACTCATTCAATTCACCGTTACAACGAACCAAAGACGATGACGATGGCTTCGTTATGACGATAGCCACCGATGTGACGCCGCGAAGCGGCGTGAAAATGTAAATTTTAGGTCGTGAAAACACAATTTTAATATTGGAACCAGACCGTGAGTGGAGCCAAACCTCAGGTAACCCCTATTCCTTGTTGCACATCTCGGTATGATGAAAAATATTAAAATTAAGGTAGTTTTTCATTTACATATTCCTCACGATAGTAAATCACGATGACCGATGGCAGTCAGCGCTCAATAGTACATATGATAATAGCTGTATACATTACATATGTACTGAACTGCAACAAACAACTGGTAACAGTGCAAACGGTTTAAAAGCAGCAAGAGGCAGAACGACTTTTCCGTGCATACATGGTCCCTGTGGATCTTGAGGAGGCTGGGGCGAGATGGCTTGGGGAGATGTTCCTGGCCTGGTCCCACTATTAGGCTCTTCGGTCCAGCAAGTTGGGCACCGCTGGAGCAGCTTCCGGGAGCCGATGTTCGCGTCGCCTTTTTTCGGAACTCGGCAGACTAGCTAAACATGTAGCCCGCTTGAACCCAATATTAGACTCTTCGGTCCAGTAAGTTGGGCACCGCTGGAGCAGCTTCCGGGAACCGATGTCCGCGTCTTTGCGTTCGCGTCGCCTTTTTTTCGGAACTCGGCAGACTAGCTAAACATGTAGCCCGCTTGAAAGTTAATATTGTATGAAGGGAGTGGGCCCTGGGGCTAGCAATTAGGTACCGCTAAGGAGAGCCTCTGCCAGACACTTAATTAATTCATTTTCCATTTTCCTTCTTTTTTTATAAGCAATTGCGAATTTTGTATCATGCCGCGAAGCGGCACAATATTTTCAGGTTTTTCAATGTGGATAGCTGGATTTTGACTGCTGCAAAGGCAATGTTTACAACTGTACGTCCGACCGTTTTGGGGAAATCATAGTTTCAGGACCTTTGGGGGGCATGGCCCCTTGCCCCCCCCCCCCCTGGATCCGCCCCTGATGCTTTGCACTGAAAGACGGCGACACCCTAATGCTGAGGCTGACGCGGCGCTGCGAGGCCTTCCACACGCTGACTTCATATTTATATTTGTTAACAGGTGCTGTGCATGAGGTGTAGCACCCAATAAATTTCGGCGCAACGGCCATTGTTTCGAAATTTCGGCGCAACGGCTCCGCCAAGGCGTCCAGCGTGGTGAGTGTATTTTTTCCAGTCGGGACTCCATCCACCTCGGTCACAACTCAAACTGTTTGCGCAAGTTTTTTTTTGGTTTGTTTCGGGAAAGATTGAGACGCCATCACATGGCGACAAATTACATAAAATATGTTTGTCATTTTCTTAGGATAACCTTTTTCAATTTCAAGTTTATAATTTTGTAAGTAAATAGAACTAATTGTGTAGTGTAATTACATGAAATTATTATGAAAGTTTTTTATTATTCACCCATGCTGTTACTGCATCAATATTTTGATACAGTGATTTCAATTTGAGCAAAAAAATGATTCAGCTGAGCCAAGGGATCAAAAAATTGATGCACTTATAAAGCAATATTGCATAAATTTCCAAGAGAATTATTGAACATCTAGGTGGCTGAAACTGTATTATGTAATACAATGCACAGATTCATGTGCCATTCATCCCATCACTGTTATCCAGTGCTTCATAATTGCCGTTTGTAAATCGGTCATTTTCCCCAATACCATTTCTATTGGGCTTGATCAAGATTTTGATGTCAAAAAATGTATTATTTGGGCCTAGTGCCAGTAACTCACTTCATGCTATTGGCAATATAGTGTGTCAGCAATCAGCATCGTCTACATTGCCAATAGCATGAAAGTATCAGTGTGGTGTTAACTGTCAGGACATGTCTGCTGTTGCAGTTGTTTACCCTATTTTCCTTCAGTATGTGACCAGTTACAGGAGTAAATGTTGTGTTTCTTAAGGTTTTTAGATGTGCTAATACTGTTAATCCCAAATGTGATACCTACTCGTTACAATTCAGATTGGTAGGATAAAAGTCCTATCCTTAGACACATCCTAACCTCAGACTTTCATGCTATCAAAATGCAGATGATACTGGCACATGGTGTTTAATGCATCTATGATTTACATTCTGCTAGAATGAAAAGTTTTGAGGTTATGACGTGTCCGGGGTTACAGCAGTTTACCCTTAGTCAAATTAAAATTATGGTAAAGCTTTGGCCTGAAACTCCATAGGTACTTTTCCACCAGCATTAGCCTATACCAGGACCTGCCTTTTCCAACCTTTGTATGAGTGAAAGCACGGTCCTAGGATTGCTTTGGGGCTGGGGTGCAGAGTGGAAAATTATGGTAAAAAAAATAAGCATAAAGAGGGGAAAATTCAACCTAAAAACATATGTAATCAGCTTTATCAATATCCAATTACCTGCTCACCAGAATGAGTTATTAGGTACCTATGCCAATTCTTACCTGTCTTTCCCTACACAGGCTGTCCCCATCGTTACATCCACAAATCAGTAGCAGGGTTCCAATATCCAATACATTTCAAAATAAGGAGTGCAAAATTCACAGTAAAACTTGGGACAAGAGTGGACAAATAGTATCCATAGGGTGTCGTTTTCCACCCAAATTTCCCAATGCCTGGCAAACCTGTATTGATATCAACGAGATCGGGGCAGCAGACAGCAGCAACACTTGTGATCCTTACAAACTTGGTTATGTGTGTGAGAATGTACAATTCCCAAGGGCGTAGCTGGGGGGCAGTCACTTGCTGATTTCAGCAGCGACTACTTTCTGCCTTCTTATTTTTGACCACAACTAACATGCCACCGCCCTCCTCTCTTCATGTGCTTTTTATTTCTTCTTCCATTTCTTAGCTGGGAGTGCCGCCACATTTTGTTTTTGTGCATTGTTGGGATCGAGGGCGGGGCACTCCTGGTCACCTGTTCATGGGTGGCGGCATAGAAAAACAAACTTAAAATGGTCAAATTATTTTGAAATGTATTTTGTATAGGTATCATTCATAACTGGCTCTCAAATATATATTCCAGATTTTTGATTTAATTGAGTTACAATAAAGTTCCATTTTGTGGACTTTATGGAATGAGGTTTGTGTATACTGTCAGACAGCCTTAAAATCTTATCCTTATGTTCCCTGCTATTTTCAGAGACCAGCATCATGTCGGGTGACATTCAGTCGGATGCTGTGAGCTTTGGGCCTGTTCCCACCGGTCAGCAGCCGGTCAACACTGCCTCCCGTCCTCCATCGGATGCAGGTTAATACACACGGCTGATAGAAGGTCCTCTGTTTGTTGTCATAATCATTTAATTATTTATAATTGAAATGTAGTGAGGATTGTTGCTTTGCTCGTGGGAAGTTTGTTTTGTGTACCAGTTACCGTTATCAGTTGTATCATGTTATCAGTTATATAAGTTTGTGTATCAGTTATTTGTTACCATATCATGCTAATTGCCATGCTTGTTCGTTAACCATGACACAATGGTGGTAATGTTGGATCTCACAACCTTTCTGATGGGTGCACCAATGACATCATCTGTTGGAGATATTTCTGTCACCATTGCAGAGCGTAGTCTGCATATTCCAGGCGGCTGACAATCTACATCCGGCTCCCTCTGTGACAGCTCTCTCTCGCTCTCTCTCTCTCTGCGGCAGGTCGCGGCAGCGTGGTCATCCACGGCTCCAGCAATGTGCACGTCGGCAGTAACGTCACACTCACCAGTGGTCTGAAGATGGACCGACGCCGGGGCCCGCCGGTAGCCTCCCCGGAATGAGAGGTCAGTGGAGACGGGACTCTGTGTCATGTCAGGTCAGGTGCCCCCCCCCCCCCCCCCGAAATCATAGGTCAGTGAACGCCAGCGACCGATCGGGCACTCACACGTCCTATAGGAGGACCTCTGCTCTGAGTGCTGCCCTGATTATCTGGGCTGAAATGGACGGGTTGGCTGCTTAGGTCTGCTTAGGTCTGCTTAGGTCTGCTTAGGTCTGCTTAGGTCCGATGCCTATTTATTATATATGCCATGCTTGCTAAGTCGCTTGCCGAACTTTACTAGATGGGCCTTCCAATTTCCCAGGATGGGCCAGATAATGTGAATTTTGCTGAATAAATTGTCCGACAAAATATACCGATTATTGGCGTATGCGTGGGTCCGGCGTCCATCCCCATGAGCACCCCTCGCTCTACGTCATCAGACTTGCCTGCCCTGTTGCGCTGTGGCCGTGTATCACCATTCGTGGCCGCCACCGCTGTGCCGCCCGCAGCCCTGTTCCGGTGTGCCTCGGTGGTGACGGAGCGCCAGGCCCTGACCGCCCCGCCGCTGTGCCGCCCGCAGCCCTGTTCCGGTGTGCCTCGGTGGTGACGGAGCGCCAGGCCCTGACCGCCCCGCCGCTGTGCCGCCCGCAGCCCTGTTCCGGTGTGCCTCGGTGGTGACGGAGCGCCAGGCCCTGACCGCCCCGCCGCTGTGCCGCCCGCAGCCCTGTTCCGGTGTGCCTCGGTGGTGACGGAGCGCCAGGCCCTGACCGCCCCGCCGCTGTGCCGCCCGCAGCCCTGTTCCGGTGTGCCTCGGTGGTGACGGAGCGCCAGGCCCTGACCGCCTCTCGCTACATCGGCGTCGCCTGGCGCGACCTGGCCCGCCGGCTCGGCTTCCTCGCTGCCGAGACGGACGACTTTGAGTACCGTGCCGACAGTCTGCGGGAGGTGAGTACACAACAACAACAACAACAACAGGTGTGTACGCACGACTTTCAATACCGCGGTATGGGACGTGTGACGCAGTCTGTGAGAGGTGTGTACACACGACTTTCAATACCGCGGTATGGGACGTGTGACGCAGTCTGCGGGAGGTGTGTACACACGACTTTCAATACCGCGGTATGGGACGTGTGACGCAGTCTGCGGGAGGTGAGTACACACGACTTTCAATACCGCGGTATGGGACGTGTGACGCAGTCTGTGAGAGGTGTGTACACACGACTTTCAATACCGCGGTATGGGACGTGTGACGCAGTCTGTGAGAGGTGTGTACACACGACTTTCAATACCGCGGTATGGGACGTGTGACGCAGTCTGTGAGAGGTGTGTACACACGACTTTCAATACCGCGGTATGGGACGTGTGACGCAGTCTGTGAGAGGTGTGTACACACGACTTTCAATACCGCGGTATGGGACGTGTGACGCAGTCTGTGAGAGGTGTGTGCACACGACTTTCAATACCGCGGTATGGGACGTGTGACGACTTCGAGTACTGCAACAGCGGTACGTGACAATGGTGGGAAGGATGTGCCAGGCAAGTGTATGCGTGTCGGGCGCTCACTATGACACGCATACACTTGATGCGGCGCATCTACTCACCAGTAAGGCGCCGTAGTTGGCGATGAACGAGCAAGCGCGAAGGAAATGTATGGGCAATTTCAACTCCATCGGGCAAGTAGTTTCTGAGATACAAAAACAAAGTTGAGCACGTGCAGAGGCACCCACCTTTGACTTGTGGGAAAGTGGGGACTGAGAGGTCCCTAACCACACACCAAATTTGAACACAATCGGCTCAGCCGTTGCAGAGATATAGAATAGAGGTGTGCACGTGCGCACGTGCAAAGCCACCCCACCAGGGCTTGTGGAAAAGCGGCGGCTGAAAGGTCCCTAACCACACACCAAATGTGAACACAATCGGCTCAGCCGTTCCTGAGATACATAATAGGGGTGTGCACGGGCGCACGTTTTTCGCATGCGCACGTGCAGAGCCACCCACCCCCGACTTCTGGGAAACTGGCGGATGAGAGGTCCCTAGCCACTCACCAAATTTGAACACAATCGGCTCAGCCGTTAGTCACCCCACCCCTGAGCTGTGTGAAAGTGGCGGCTGAGGGGTCCCTAACCACACACGAAATTTGCGCATAATCTGCCCAGCCGTTGCGGAGTTATTGCGAGAAAACACTTTTCAACACCCCTCACGCGGCACGCGCCACGCGCATTGGTAGTCACCCATATGAGTCGGCACTGGTCTCAAACAGGGTAAGTCAGATGGGGCTGCTCGGCAAAGAAGTCCGCCAGTCAATCGGACTTGCGGTTGCAGAGATATGAGCTTCTCAAAAGCGTCGCCACGGGCCGGGTCGGGCCGGGCCGGGCCGCTCATAATCGTATTTTTCCCATACACCACGGAAGGACGAGCGAGCGCTCGTAATAACATGAGTGTTTCATTACACGGATAAAACCAGGTCGCTGAGATTCCTGAGATTCATACATTTCTGAGACGAATGCTGCAAGTCAAATGTTATGCTCCGTGGTCTACGCTAGTGAGAATTGTGTGCATATCAGAGAAGCGCTTGAATGCATGAATGCATGCCCCGAACTCTGTCCTTATGGTCAAACAATACTAATTGCGAGCTATGAGCTATGAACTACGGTTTTTTAAAGAATGGACACTGTGTTGGAACACGTCGCCGCGCAGTCTCACTCGATCCCAACATTAACGATTGCGGTACAACAACCTCTCAACCAATGATGCAGCCTTCATGCGACATCATGTAACCACGAGACAAACATGTCGTGATACCATCTCAGAGATCCCGGTGTATCGTGCGCAGACCTCGTGTCACGTCTGACGCCTGGGTATTGTGTTGTTTGCAGATCAGTATCCGTCTCCTGCGGCCCTACCATCAGAGATCCCGGTGTATCGTGCGCAGACCTCGTGTCACGTCTGACGCCTGGGTATTGTGTTGTTTGCAGATCAGTTTCCGTCTCCTGCGGCCCTACCATCAGAGATCCCGGTGTGTCGTGGGCAGACCTCGTGTCACGTCTGACGCCTGCGGGACGTGTTGTTTGCAGATCAGTCTCCGTCTCCTGCGGTCCTACCATCAGAGATCCCGGTGTGTCGTGGGCAGACCTCGTGTCACGTCTGACGCCTGGGTATTGTGTTGTTTGCAGATCAGTCTCCGTCTCCTGCGGCCCTACCATCAGAGATCCCGGTGTGTCGTGGGCAGACCTCGTGTCACGTCTGACGCCTGGGTATTGTGTTGTTTGCAGATCAGTCTCCGTCTCCTGCGGCCCTACCATCAGAGATCCCGGTGTGTCGTGGGCAGACCTCGTGTCACGTCTGACGCCTGGGTATTGTGTTGTTTGCAGATCAGTCTCCGTCTCCTGCGGGCCTACCATCAGAGATCCCGGTGTGTCGTGGGCAGACCTCGTGTCACGTCTGACGCCTGCGTGACGTGTTGTTTGCAGATCAGTTTCCGTCTGCTGCGGGCCTGGCGAGAGAAAGAGTCCTCGGCTGCCACGGTCGAGAGGCTGGCCAAGGCGCTCTGGGACGAGGAGGCGTACGATGCCGTGGTGAAGCTGGCCGAGCTCTCGGTATCCTGAGCTCTCTGGTGAAGATGACAGTGGTCCAACGCATCCTTGCACTGGTGAACGTTGTATGAGAGATAAACTGTCACGGTCGACCGGGGGAAACGATTCGCCCGACTGACAGGAAACCATGGAGACCAATGAAGAACAAAGACATTCAGTCTGAACAAAATATGTGTTGTGCCTCTTTAGTGCTTGTGAAAACTGTTTATAATTAATTATTATCTATCGTTGAGATTGTTGCATTTTATACAGGTGTTTTATATCGAAGCACATGGTTGTGATTGTGCGGTTGGTTGTGTTAGGTTAGGTGCATGTGTTGATGTACTTTTGACATGTATCATCATTCCACTGGCATCTGCATCTGCATGTTTTCGCAGGTATTGATATGAACGCCAACTGTGGCCACATGACGCCTTCATGTACGCATAGAGTAGTGCAGTCATTTAATTTCACACTCCGTTTCTATTTGTAGAAAGTCGCTGACAATAGGTATACTTACTTCCCACCTTGCATTCCATGGTGTCGACATGTGTCGGGTGAACAGGTGAGGTTTCCGTTATCCAGCGTGTATTCACCTTCTGCGTCCGGCACCCTCCATCTCGGCTACTCCAGCCAAACAAACCGCCCCACGTGTGATACGGCCGGAATCTCGCATCGGTCATATGCCATTCGATTCATCCTATGACATGGCTGTCATATATGCCATGACATGGCTCATACGTGGACCATGTCATGACATGGGTGTCATATAACATGGCTGTCATATGACGGTGCTGTGTGTTCTTTCATCTATCTTCAATCTATCGACCTGTTTTGGATAGGGATTTTTTTAATCTACTGTTGCGAGTAGTATACATTTTGTATATAATTATTATTATTATTTCCTTGTCACTACCAAACACAGGGGAGTGGGCGTTACGGTAGGAATTATAAACAAACGAAGCACTCACACTTACACTCCTACACGTAGTACATGTCATGCATTACATACATAATACACTCGTACACGATTCGGATCACACGTTTACATATTAACCATATTTACATCGAACACAGGTACTGCGCTACACTCGTCGTCATCCTACATGCTGAGTAGGATGGTCCGATACTTTCACAGGTGTTCGATCATGTTGTCTTGCTAGCCGGGCGTTGAAGTTTTCTCACTCGAGTATCGCTCAAAAGGTCTTTGACCGTCGATGGCTGCATTTGAGCTGTAGAAAGTGAAGAAACTTTGCATGTCCGAAGGATTTTTACTTTCTACATCTCAGTCGTGTGGCCGGCTTGTTCTCTCTCTCTCTCTCTCTCTCTCTCTCTC
>JAXIVJ010004220.1:0-80000 GCA_036785665.1 Chirona hameri | reverse complement strand
TGTGTGCGTGTGTGCGTGTGTGCGTGTGTGCGTGTGTGCGTGTGTGCGTGTGTGCGTGTGTGCGTGTGTGCGTGTGTGCGTGTGTGCGTGTGTGCGTGTGTGCGTGTGTGCGTGTGTGCGTGTGTGCGTGTGTGCGTGTGTGCGTGTGTGCGTGTGTGCGTGTGAGCATGTGTGCGTGTGAGCGTGTGTGCGTGTGTGCGTGTGTGCGTGTGTGCGTGTGTGCGTGTGTGCGTGTGAGCGTTTGTGCGTGTGTGCGTGCGTGCGTGCGTGCGTGTGTGCGTGTGTGCGTGTGCGCGTGTGCGCGTGTGCGCGTGTGTGCGTGTGTGCGTGTGTGCGTGTGTGCGTGTGTGCGTGTGTGCGTGTGTGCGTGTGCGCGTGTGCGCGTGTGCGCGTGTGCACGTGTGCGCGTGTGTGCGTGTGTGCGTGTGTGCGTGTGTGCGTGTGTGCGTGTGTGCGTGTGTGCGTGTGTGCGTGTGTGCGTGTGTGCGTGTGTGCGTGTGTGCGTGTGAGCGTGTGTGCGTGTGTGCGTGATTGTGTGTGCGTGTGTGCGTGTGTGCGTTTGTGCGTGTGTGCGTGTGTGCGTGTGTGCGTGTGTGCGTGTGTGCGTGTGTGCGTGTGTGCGTGTGTGCGTGTGAGCGTGTGTGCGTGTGTGCGTGTGTGCGTGTGTGCGTGTGTGCGTGTGAGCGTGTGAGCGTGTGAGCGTGTGTGCGTGTGTGCGTGTGTGCGTGTGTGCGTGTGTGCGTGTGTGCGTGTGTGCGTGTGTGCGTGTGCGTGTGCGATGAACATTGCATTGCTACATATGCATGTAAACAACCCGGCTAAGGAAGCGTTTCATTTGTTTGCCTCTCTTTTGTGCACGCGTTTGTCTCGCTTGATTAAATTCCGATAAGAAAAAAAACACAACAAGTGTTTGTTTAATTATTGTTATTCGTCACGTTATATCAAGTGTGTTATGTAGCTTATTGAAATTGCACTGCCTGTTCGAAATATTGTTTGCTGTTAACATAGCTGATGATGCAGACTCTTCCAAGTCATACATACCTATAACAATGTTGCATGAATCGAATATGATGCGTTTGGTCTCGGTGCATATGATTCAGAAGAATGGAATATCTCTGGGAGAATTTGGCAGATGCAATACAGAATAAATGTTACACTGGAGCGTGATGCAGACATAACTCGATAATTGCACGTTCCAGATGCTGGGTTTTCATCAATCGGTACATCATCGGCCGGGCAGTCACACTATTCGCGCACGGAACCATCGGCAGTGCCAGACTCTGTGCCAGACTCTGTACGCACCTACTTCCCGGAGACATGGCTGTTTGATCTGCACACCGTCAGGTCAGTCAGTCTCACAGCAGAAGACTGACAGCCACAGTCAGGTCAGCCAGGTCAGTCACACAGCAGCAAACCGGCAGCCACAGTCAGGTCAGTCATGCAGTCACACAGCAGCAGACTGACAGCCACAGTCAGGTCAGTCAGTCAGTCACACAGCAGACTGGCAGCCACAGTCAGACCAGTCACGCAGCAGCACACTGACAGCCACAGTCAGGTCAGTCAGTCACACAGCAGCAGACTGACAGCCACAGTCAGGTCAGTCACACAGCAGCAGACTAACAGCAACAGTCAGGTCAGTCAGTCAGTCAGTCACACAGCAGACTGGCAGCTACAGTCAGACCAGTCACACATCAGCAGACTGACAGCCACAGTCAGGTCAGTCAGTCACACAGCAGCAGACTGACAGCCACAGTCAGGTCAGGTCAGTCAGTCACTCAGCAGACTGGCAGACACAGTCAGGTCAGTCAGTCACACAGCAGCAGGCTGACAGCCACAGCCAGGTCAGTCACACAGCAGCAGACTGACAGCCACAGTCAGGTCAGTCAGTCACACAGCAGCAGATTAACAGCCACAGTCAGGTCAGTCGGTCAGTCACACAGCAGCAGACTGGCAGCCAGAGTCAGGTCAGTCACACAGCACACAGCACACATCACACCGTCACGGTCACACATACACAGCCCACACAGCAGGCAGTAACACAGCAGGAGACCACTAGTTGCAGTAGGCGTGTGGTAGTGATAAAGTTGAGGTACTTCGTGGTAGATTTTGGCGGCAGCTCTTGAAAATAAAAAATATTCCTGCATTGTTCAATAGGGTATACATGTGAATTTGTTTGTATATGTGTGCGTGTGCGTGTGCGTGTGCGTGTGCGTGTGCGTGTGCGTGTGCGTGTGTGTGTGTGTGTGTGTGTGTGTGTGTGTGTGTGTGTGTGTGTGTGTGTGTGTGTGTGTGTGTGTGTGTGTGTGTGTGTGTGTGTGTGTGTGTGTGTGTGTGTGTGTGTGTGTGTGTGTGTGTGTGTGTGTGTGTGTGTGTGTGTGTGTGTGTGTGTGTGTGTGTGTGTGTGTGTGTGTGTGTGTGTGTGTGTGTGTGTGTGTGTGTGTGTGTGTGTGTGTGTGTGTGTGTGTGTGTGTGTGTGTGTGTGTGTGTGTGTGTGTGTGTGTGTGTGTGTGTGTGTGTGTGTGTGTGTGTGTGTGTGTGTGTGTGTGTGTGTGTGTGTGTGTGTGTGTGTGTGTGTGTGTGTGTGTGTGTGTGTGTGTGTGTGTGTGTGTGTGTGTGTGTGTGTGTGTGTGTGTGTGTGTGTGTGTGTGTGTGTGTGTGTGTGTGTGTGTGTGTGTGTGTGTGTGTGTGTGTGTGTGTGTGTGTGTGTGTGTGTGTGTGTGTGTGTGTGTGTGTGTGTGTGTGTGTGTGTGTGTGTGTGTGTGTGTGTGTGTGTGTGTGTGTGTGTGTGTGTGTGTGTGTGTGTGTGTGTGTGTGTGTGTGTGTGTGTGTGTGTGTGTGTGTGTGTGTGTGTGTGTGTGTGTGTGTGTGTGTGTGTGTGTGTGTGTGTGTGTGTGTGTGTGTGTGTGTGTGTGTGTGTGTGTGTGTGTGTGTGTGTGTGTGTGTGTGTGTGTGTGTGTGTGTGTGTGTGTGTGTGTGTGTGTGTGTGTGTGTGTGTGTGTGTGTGTGTGTGTGTGTGTGTGTGTGTGTGTGTGTGTGTGTGTGTGTGTGTGTGTGTGTGTGTGTGTGTGTGTGTGTGTGTGTGTGTGTGTGTGTGTGTGTGTGTGTGTGTGTGTGTGTGTGTGTGTGTGTGTGTGTGTGTGTGTGTGTGTGTGTGTGTGTGTGTGTGTGTGTGTGTGTGTGTGTGTGTGTGTGTGTGTGTGTGTGTGTGTGTGTGTGTGTGTGTGTGTGTGTGTGTGTGTGTGTGTGTGTGTGTGTGTGTGTGTGTGTGTGTGTGTGTGTGTGTGTGTGTGTGTGTGTGTGTGTGTGTGTGTGTGTGTGTGTGTGTGTGTGTGTGTGTGCGTATAACGCAGTGAGGACGGTAAAGTGACGCTGAATCTGTATAGCATGCAGTGAGGACGGTAAAGTGACGCTGAACCTGTATAAGGCAGTGAGGACGGTAAAGTGACGTTGAATCTGTATATCACCCAGTGAGGACGGTAAAGTGACGCTGAACCTGTGTATATCACGCAGTGAGGACGGTAAAGTGACTCTTAACCTGTGTATACCGCAGTGAGGACGGTACAGTCACGCTGAACCAGGAGGTTCCTGACACCATCACCGAGTGGGTGGCTGGCGCCGTCTGCACCTCTGAGACTGCAGGCCTGGGCATCTCGGCGCCGGCGTCCCTCACCAGCTTCCAGCCCTTCTTCGCCAGCTATACGCTGCCCTACTCCGTGAAACGGGGCGAGACGCTGGTGCTGAAGGTGTCTGTGCGCAACTACAACGAGCACGCACTGCCGGTAAGCTCTGTTCAGTTCAGTTCAGTTTATTGGAACATTCCATAGAGTTCAGTTCAGCTCAGTTCAGTTTATTGGAACATTCCATAGGTATGGGTATTACTTTTCCACGTCGGGTACATAAATGGGCAAAACCCATACGCAGATACATTGTAAAAAGAAACACAGTAAAACCCGCAAAACCACGGAGTAAAACGAATCAGAGGCACGGTAGGAACATGCGAAGGCTGAATTAAGAGCATGGCATATCCTGTAACGCCGCCTTGAAGGCGTTGACTGTGGGCATATTCCGGCTAGATGGCGGGAGTGCGCTCCACGCTAAAGCCGCATGGTGGGAGAACACCCGCTGCGATGCACTCTGGTTGCATTTGGCCACATCCAGGGCACTTCTCTCATAGGCGCGCGTCTGCCTTGTCGACACATCGCTCCATCGGGTGAACATTTCCCGGATCGCTACAGGCGAGTCATCGTGCATCAGCGCGCTAAGCACTTTGACAAGGTCACGGCGCACTACCAGAGCCTCGATCCTTGGCCAGTTCAGTGATTCAAGAGCCGGTGTGTTGTGAGGATACTTTTTTAATCCAGTGACGAGCATCGCTGCAAAGTTAATCACTGTTTGAATTTTGTGTAGCTGACCCTTGGCAGCCGCAGCCAACACGCTCAGGCAGTAAGTGATGTGCGGAAAGACGTAGGCCTGAATGATAATTTTGATGACATCACTGTAGAAGTAATGCCGAAACTTCTACAGGGTTACAAGAATTCAGTTACATTTCTGGACTACAGCCGTCACATGCGACCCCCAAGTCAGCCCGGCGTCGATAATAACGCCCAGAACCGTGACTCGACATTACCCCCAAGTCAGCCCGGCGTCGATAATAACGCCCAGAACCGTGACTCGACATTACCCCCAAGTCAGCCCGGCGTCGATAATAACGCCCAGAACCTTGACTCGACATTACCCCCAAGTCAGCCCGGCGTCGATAATAACGCCCAGAACCTTGACTCGACATTACCCCCAAGTCAGCCCGGCGTCGATAATAACGCCCAGAACCGTCACTCGACATTACCCCCAAGTCAGCCCGACGTCGATAATAACGCCCAGAACCTTGACTCGACATTACCCCCAAGTCAGCCCGGCGTCGATAATAACGCCCAGAACCGTGACTCGACATTACCCCCAAGTCAGCCCGGCGTCGATAATAACGCCCAGAACCTTGACTCGACATTACCCCCAAGTCAGCCCGGCGTCGATAATAACGCCCAGAACCGTGACTCGACATTACCCCCAAGTCAGCCCGGCGTCGATAATAACGCCCAGAACCTTGACTCGACATTACCCCCAAGTCAGCCCGGCGTCGATAATAACGCCCAGAACCTTGACTCGACATTACCCCCAAGTCAGCCCGGCGTCGATAATAACGCCCAGAACCGTGACTCGACATTACCCCCAAGTCAGCCCGGCGTCGATAATAACGCCCAGAACCTTGACTCGACATTACCCCCAAGTCAGCCCGGCGTCGATAATAACGCCCAGAACCTTGACTCGACATTACGACCTTCTCTGAAGGTCGTAATGCCGAGTCGACGATTTTGAAGTAGAAGGTTGCCGACTTCTTTTTCAGTGAATTAGCGCTAAAGCAGGCCTGGAGCTCTTTTACGGTGGTTCTAGTCTGCTTTTTTTTTTCAACCATCGAGGCCGAACCCGTCCGGAGACGTGCAGTCCAGGTGCACTGTGTCATCAGCGTAGGTAGTCTTCCGTGAGACAAGTAGCACGGCAGGTCGGCGGTAAGCAATATAAAGAGAATCGGTCCAATAATCGAGCCCTGGGGCACTCCGCATGACACCGGCAAACAGCGTCGTCCATCCCGAACAATCTGTCCTCGGCCGCTCAAATAACTACGGAACCAGTCGATGTTCATAACACCGTACCAAGACAGTTTTGTGAGGAAGACGTCGTGGTCGATGCTGTCGAACGCCTTGGATAGGTCGACTGTCGTTACCGACGATACGAGCCCTCTGCGTTGTTCTTGACCAGGCGCTCGACAGCGGCGAGCACGGCGTCCTCGGTAGAGTGACGCACCCTATACGCATACTGAGATGGGCTAAACAGATAGGCCGAGCTAAGATAACTAGTCAGTTGACAGCATACTACTGTCTCCAAGATTTTTGACAAGACACTGAGAAGTGAAATAGGACGATTATTCGATGGCACAGTAGAGTCGCCTGATTTTGGTATCGAGACGACACACGCCGTCTTCCATGCGTCAGGGAACACTTTGGTGGTCAATGAGAGGTTAATGAGGCGAAGCAAGTGTGGACCGATCACCGGAAAGCACTGACGGACGGCCTCCAGAGGAATCTCGTCCAGTCCCACCGCTCGCGACGCACTCATCTTCCTGACAGACCGGGACAGTTCCGGGAGAGTAACAGGTATGAACTGGAAACCCGTTGAACAGACAGTAGGCGGCCTGAGGTCTCCACGGCCCGCAATGACGGCCCTCCGCAAAGACGGCCCCCCGCAAGCCGGCAGCAATGCGAGGTCCGACGTCCGCGAAGTAGCGGTTGAATTCGTCCGCCCTCTCCTCAGCGCCCCCTCGGTCCGAGGGCAGCGCGCCGCCAGAAGGCTCGGGGGAGGCCATGGCGAACCTCTTGAAAGTCGACCAGAAGCCCTCGCGGTCGCCCGAGGTCAGCTCGCCGCACAGGAACTGCTGCCTGGCTGCGACAAGCCGACTTTTGACGCTGTTTCGCAGCTCGGTGAAGTCCGCCTTCGCCTCCGGCGTGCGCAGGCACAGCCACGTGTCGCGAGCACTTTCCCGCGCAGCCATGAGCGCGCGCAGGTCCCGGTCCCCCAGCCAGGGACAGTTCGGCCGCGACACACGCAAACGTCTCGGCGGGCAGTAGCGGTCCATGACCGCGTTCCATACGGTCATAGATTGTTCGACGAACGTGTTAACATCAGTGACACCATCCACCTGGGTCCAGTCCGCTAACAAAAACTCCAGGCAGACAGCGTTACAGTCGACCCGCCGCCAGTTGCGAAGGACGCGTCACTGCGCCGGTCTACGCACACGGGGGAGGCGGGCGGTAGTCACAATCGGTTGGTGGTCGCTGATAGCGTCCGACAGAATAGACGTCTTCGGCGATGGATCCGTGTGGTTGGTGATTATGTGGTCCAACGCCGACGGGGTGGGGTGCAGGTGGGTGGGACCATCGATCAGCTGCGTTAGGTTGAGCTCGCTCATAAAGTATAGATAGCGACGGGTGCCAGGCGCGGCCGCATCCAGCACGTTGAAGTTGAAGTCCCCGAGGGTGAACGCCTGCCTGCGCCTGCGGCCTTGCAGAGCTTCGCCTCAAGGTGGTCCAGGCTGGCCGCGACCCCGCTGTTCGGCGGACGCCTACCGTGGTATCACGCCTACCGTGGTCGGTAGGCCGCCGGACCAGGTCGCCACAGCCCACAGCGTCTCAAGCGGCCCGCTCACCGGCATCGTCAGAGCCCTCGCCGTGATCTCCGTGCGGTGGATGATGGCGACGCCGCCCCCGCGCCGCTGTGTTCGGTCCCGCCGCAGCACGTTGTAGCCGGGAAACGTCAGGAATTCAGCCATCACGTCCGGCGTAAGCCAGGTCTCTGTGAGTCAGAGAATGTCCAGCTGCTGGTCTTGTAGCAGCATCATGATGTCACTCAATTTCGGGATGAGAGAGCGCACGTTGTAGTGTCCGATTTTAAGTTGGCCCGCGACGGGTCGGCGGCCGCGCAGCGCCATCTGTAATGCCGGTTCCCGCTCCGGCCGCCAGGCGGCGGGCCTGCCGCTCGGTGAGCCGGGCAGGGCTCAGGCATCGCACCACTGTAGGTGCAGCTGTACCCGCGGTCGGGTCAGCCGACCCGGCCCGGGCCGCCGGCGACCCGCGACCCCAGACACAGACCGGAATGCACCGACCAGTGTCAGCGTCGCACTCAGTCGCCGTGATCGGCACCTCAACTAGTGCTCGGTCGTAAATCGGTGCGCGTCTCGGCAGGACACCGGGCGAATTGCGAGAATCGCTCCGATGCGGCAGGCCTCCGCCCCGGCTCCAGCGGCTCCGCCGTCTCTGCACGCGGCGCCCGGCTCGGGTACCGCGGCGGGTCCCTCCCCGCTGAGGATGGGCCGTTCCAGCCCCCGACCCGGCGCACGGCACAGCTGAGCCGTCTCGCCAGGGCCCGGCACCACCCCCGACCCGCCAGGCTGGCTGCAGCTGACGGGGCGGCTCGTCCTCCACCGACACCGAATCTGGTAGAATCCGCCGCAGTGCAGGGACCGGTGCTGATTGGCCGATCCATACTTCGGCGAGCGGATCGACCACTGAGAGCTGGCCTGGGATCACCCGGTGAGGTGCTCTACCTCTTCCAGAATCGATAGAGTAACGGCCGCCCGGCCAGGGGTCCGCCAGGGCGCCATTAGCTAGACAAGCCAGCACAGAAGCAACAATCACCAGATACTGACGTCACTGACGTCACTGACGTTTCGCATCACCAGACACGGGAAACGGAACTACCGCACTCACCGGAACCGACTTCCACACTCCCACGGCGAACGAGCCTCCCGAACCGGACAAATCGAGAAGTAAACACAGAGCGCGACGCGGCCGCCATAGTCAAGCGCCACGGCCGGAATATTCCGGCCTACTCCGTGAAACGGGGCGGGACACTGGTACTCAAGGTGTCTGTGCGCAACTACAGCGAGTACGCCCAGCCGGTAAGGTGCACTCAGTCAACAACTACAGCTGGCACGACGCCGCGATCTCGCAGCACAAGAGACAATCATAGAGCATTGTTCACCGTGACCTTTAACTGATGACCTTTGGCAGTTGACATTCTTTAACC
Organism: Chirona hameri; assembly: GCA_036785665.1. Lineage (NCBI taxonomy): Eukaryota > Metazoa > Arthropoda > Thecostraca > Balanomorpha > Balanidae > Chirona > Chirona hameri. Next base: position 71,366 of record JAXIVJ010004220.1, on the reverse strand, counting down.
GTGAATCCGTTGAGTGCTTTAACCCGCGCCGTGCCGGTGCTCGGCGCCACCTTCGCCGTGCCAGGGGGGCGGGGGGAACCTTTTTTTAACCCCCCCCCCCCCTCTAACCTGGCTCCTATAAGACATAGACAAAAACCGAAAAACCGTTTGAAAGCTCGTCAAAATGCATTTTGAAACTATTTCAGGGATTTTTTTCTCTCTAAAGTCAATATTGATGTCACCAGAGGTCATCAAGGGTCAGATTGTCAAGTTTATGTGCTGGCTTGTCTAGCTAATGCCGCCAGGGCGCCATTAGCTAGACAAGCCAGCACAGAAGCAACAATCACCAGATACTGACGTCACTGACGTCACTGACGTTTCGCATCACCAGACACGGGAAACGGAACTACCGCACTCACCGGAACCGACTTCCACACTCCCACGGCGAACGAGCCTCCCGAACCGGACAAATCGAGAAGTAAACACCGAAAACCGTTTGACAAAAACCGAAAAACCGTTTGAAAGCTCGTCAAAATGCATTTTGAAACTATTTCAGGGATTTTTTTCTCTCTAAAGTCAATATTGATGTCACCAGAGGTCATCAAGGGTCAGATTGTCAAGTTTTAGGACTTCGCTCCAGATATTCCCAGATATCACAGGAACTATGATAGCTAGGAACAAACGAGAAAAAAAACGATGGAAGGTTATTTACAAATGCGATGGCCAGAGCGTCCTCAGATTTTAGCTAAGGTCAATAGTTTAGGCTTCAGAGCTCATTAAATGTCACAAAGGCTATTTTTGTTTAGCAAACCAGTTTTTCACAAATATATTTGTATCTAACAAAGTCAATTCTTTAACCGTGAATCCGTTGAGTGCTTTAACAGTAATTTTAATAAGTATTTTTAATAAATAAGTATTTTTGACACCATCGTGTTTATCTCGTCAAGATGTGCAAGATGTTTGTCTTTGTATCTTATGCATGATGACCAGCTTCGGTCAACTTAAAAATGTTGCCTCAGGTCAGTCAAGTGGTGACCCGATTAGGTCATGTTGCACATTAGGAGACATGCTTCAACGAGACAAACACATTCGTGCCAGTTTCACTTCTCTATCTTGATTTTGTCGAGAGTTATTGGCAAAAAAGTGTTGGTAACCTCGGGTGACCTCATCTGACCCTGTAGGGGTCACTGAACAAAAATTGCACCTGGAACTTCAAGAATGTCCTATGACCAGTAAGGCGCCATAGTTGGCGATGAACGAGCGAGCACGAAGGAAATGTATGGGGAATTTCAACTCGATCGGGCAAGTAGTTTCCGAGATACAAAAAAGGGTGCACACGTGCGCACGTGCAGAGGCACCCACCGTTGACTTGTGGGAAAGTGGGGCTGAGAGTTCCCTAATCACATACCAAATTTGAACGCAATCGGCTCAGCCGTTCCAGAGATATAGAATAGGGGTGTGCACGTGCCCACGTGCAAAGACACCCCACTCCTGACTTGTGGAAATGCGGTGGCTGAGATGTCCCTAACCATACATCAAATTTGAACACAATCGGCTCATCCGTTCCTGAGATACAGAATGGGGGTGCGCACGTGCAGAGGCACCCACCTCTGACTTGTGGGAAACTGACGGATGAGAGGTCCCTCACCACACACCAAATTTGAACACAATCGGCTCAGCCGTTCCTGAGATATAGAATAGGGGTGTGCACTAGGGTGTGCCGAAAAAGTCAAAGTTAGTTTTCAGTTTGTCCTGAGTGTTTTTTCTTTGGTTTTGACCTTTCTAAACACAACCACAACATTTGTTTTAGAAAAAAAATGATTATTAACGGAATTTGATTTGTAAATGTGTCCACTTTCGTCCGTTTGGGTGATTTTCAGCGAAAATCGAAATTTTGTTCCGATTATAAAATAATTAAAGGAATGCAATAAACAAAAACTAAGACTAATTTTGGAAATCCCAGGCTATCGTATTGAAAAAACTCCATTCATTTTAGTAAGAGACATCCCTTTATTCAGGTAAGAGATAAGTCACACGACGCTACAAGCGTCGTGCTACTACGAGCATCAAAAATTGGACAAAATGTACAACTGTTATCTTTCTCTTCAATAAGCTCGATATATTGTCTTCTCAAATATCAAGCAGTCATGAAATAGTATGTACAAGTATTTTTATCCAGGTGGCAAACTTGGCACTTGCCCACTTGACACAGTGTGTATGAAGTCATCTTCTGTCGAGTGGGATATCGAGGAGAGCCATGTAGTCAGCCTTTGATTTGGGCTTTTTCAGTGCCTTCCGGGAGGCCTCGGCGCATCTGACCCAAACTTCTCTCTTTCTTTCCCCACTACCTTCAGATACCTTTCTGATTGCCCTCTCTATGTTTTGCGAATAGCACTGCCAGGCAGAGGGCACACTGAGCGGCGTGACCAGGCAGGCCGCCACCTCCTCTGTGCTGAGAGTGGCGGTAAGGAGGGCTCGGTCAGGGGTACCGTCTCCCAGTTGATTACCTGGACCAGGCTCTCGGCCTTGAAGTTGGCTGGCGGCGCAGCAACCTTCCTCGAAAGAGAGCTGCCTGAGCTCCCTCCCTTCCTGATCTTGCCACGATTATGTCGACGGCGAATCTCCTCTCCTCCTCGTTGTCCGAGGCCAGCATGGTGAGGAGCAGGAGTTCGGGGTGGGCGAAGTAACTGCTCCATGTGACATACTTGGTCACAATCTCCTTCACGATCGGCGGCAGTACTTCTCCACCAGCTGCACCTATAGAATCGAAGAGTGAAGTGGATAACTCAGCACAGTTGACAAAATGATCTGTTTAAAATCTAAGACATGCATTCTAAGTGAATATATTTATGTGACGTGACCGTGTTATTAATGCGAATTGTATTAAAGGATAGTAGGCTTACCTGCTTCAGGCTTACCTGCTCCGTCGTCAGCTCGAGACACCTCCTGATGGCGAACCACTGCTTCTAGTAGATGGCGATGATGTACTCGCAGATATGCCTCAGGTTCCTCAGGGCCAGCAGGGTCCTCAGGGCCTCAGGGCCTCAGGGTCAGACTGGGCACCCTGGTCCAGAGATCGAGGAATCTTGGAAACACACGAATGTAGGAATAATTCGGCTGTACAGAAAAAGGTATATAGACTGTGGCGTATGTGATACAAGTAAAAGTTCGATATTGTTTAGGTTAGCGTTGGTAACGGCTTCGGGGGCAAACAAATTCATTTAAATATAAACATATTGAGTGGTCGACATACCTTTTGGCTGTGGTGAGTCATCGCGAGTGTTGCGTGGGTCCGATCACTATCCTCTGCAGACTGGGAGGGAAGGACCTGGCCTCCAGCGCCTTCAGCGTCTTGTAGCCGAACTGCTGGTCCCAGCTGAGGTCGGCCATAACTTCAGGGGGTATCTCCGGAATGGGCTCTCCCGCACATAGCAGTTCAAACTCGGGTTGTACGGCAGGCGCTGTGTCTTTGGGGAGCAGCTTCCCGGCGGGCCCTGTGAAGGTATTGCTAGATCCTGTTGGCCCGTACAGATCCTGTATGAGGTGACGCAAGGCTTGCGCCACCTCATACAGGACCAGGACGGGCCAACAGGATCAGGATCAACAGGATCTAGCAGCACCTTCACAGGGCCCGCCGGGAAGCTGCTCCCCAAAGACACAGAGCCTGCCGTACAACCCAAGTTTGAACTGCTATGTGCGGGAGAGCCCATTCCGGAGAAGCCCCCTGAAGTTATGGCCGACCTCAGCTGGAACCAGCAGTTCGGCTACAAGACGCTGAAGGCGCTGGAGGCCGGGTCCTTCCCTCCCAGTCTGCAGAGGATAGTGATCGGACCCACGCAACACTCGCGATGACTCACCACAGCCAACAGGTATGTCGACCACTCAATATGTTTATATTTAAATGAATTTGTTCGCCCCCGAAGCCGCTACCGACGCTAACCTAAACAATATCGAACTTTTCCTTGTATCACATACGCCACAGCATATACACCTTTTCCTGTACAGCCGAATTATTCCTACATTCATGTGTTTCCAAGGTTCCTCGATATCCCCCCCCCCAAAAAAAAACACTCAGGACAAACTAAAAACTAACTTTGACTTTTTTCGACACACCCTAGTGTGCACGTGCGCACGTGCAGAGTCACTCCACCCCTGAGTTGTGTGAAAGTGGCGGCTGAGGGGTCCTTAACCACACACGAAATTTGCACATAATCTGCCCAGCCGTTGCGGAGTTATTGCGAGAAAATACTTTTCAACACCCCTCACGCGGCACGCGCCAGGCGCAGTGGTAGTCACCCACATGAGTCGGCACTGGTCTCAAACTAGGTAGGGTCGATGGGGCCACTCAGCAAAGAAGTCCGCTTGTTAATCGGACGTGCGGTTGCAGAGATATGAGCTTCTCAAAAGCGTCGCCACGGGCCGGGGCGCGCCGGGTCGGGCCGCTCATAATCAGATTTTTCCCATATACCACGGAAGGACGAGCGAGCGCGTCGCGCTCGCTCCTAACCAGTAAGGCGCCGTAGTTGGCGATGGACGAGCGAGCGCGAAATAAAAGTATGGTGAATTTATACCCGATCGGGCAAGTAGTTCCTAAGATACAAAAAAGGTGCGCACGTGCGCACGTACAGAGGCACCCCACAACTGACTTGTGGGTAGGCGGCGGCGGAGGGGTCCCTAACCACACACCAAATTTGAACACAATCGGCTCAGCCGTTCCTGAGATATAGAATAGGGGTGTGCACGTGCGCACGTGCAGAGGCACCCCATCCCTAACTTGTGGGAAACTGGCGGTTCAGAGGTCCCTAACCACACACCAAATTTGAACAAAATCGGCTCAGCCATTCCTGAGATATAGAATAGGGGTGAGCACGTGCGCACGTGCAGAGGCACCCCATCCCTGACTTGTGGAAAATTAGCGGCTGAGGGGTCCCTAACCACGCACCAAATTTGCACACAATCGGCTCAGCCGTTGCAGAGATTTTGCGAGAAACACTTTTAAACCCCCCACACGCGGCACGCGCCACGCGCAGTGGTAGTCACCCACATGAGTCGGCACCGGTCTCAAACAGGGTAGGTTGGATGGGGCTGCTCAGCAAAGAAGCCAGCTTGTCAATCGGACGTGTGGTTGCAGAGATATGAGCTTCTCAAAAGCGTCGCCACGGGTCGCGTCGGGGTCGGGTCGGGCCGGGCCGCTCATATTCAGATTTTTCCCATATAACACGGAAAGACGAGCGAGCGCTTCGCGCTCGCTCGTAATAAGTCGATGGGGAAATATTCGAATGCTTCCTGTTCTAAGGATACCCAAGATATCAGTCCAATTCCTGCAGGATCATGTTATTATAGGCCATTCTTGATGACCAAGGTACCATTTTTGTTCAGTGACCCCTAAAGGGTCAGCCGAGGTCATCCGAGGTCACCAACAGCTGTATGTCAATAACTCTGGACATAATGACGATAGAGAAGTGAAACCGACACCAATGTGTTTGTCTCGTCGAAGGTACGTCTTCCCATATGCAGCATGACCTACTTGGGTCACCACTTGACCTTGACCTGAGGTAAATTTTGATGTTGACTTAACCTGGTCAATACTATTATGAGTCAAAGCGCCTTTACGAAACAAACACGATGGCATCAAATGTATTGCCTTGTCGTTATTAGGTAAAAAGTAATTCGTGAAAAAACTGTTTTGTAAAAAATAGTTTTTGACATTTGATGAGCTCTGGAGCCTAAACTATTGACATATTTGAGGACACTTTGCCGATTTCTTGTTTCCATAGCTTTCCATTGCTCTTTTCCGTTTGTTCCTAGCTATCATAGTTCCCGTGATATCTGGGGGCTTCTGGAGCGAAGTCCTAAAACTGGAAAATTTGTCCCTTGATGACCTCTGGTGGCTTAACCCTATTTGTAACAGGGGGGGGGGCGGATTTCGCCCCCCCCCCCCCCCTCATGTTTTTCGCAGATATCTCCAGAACCGCTGGGAGCAGGCCCATGAAATTTTGGGACTTTTAATAGAATTGAACTCCTCATTTGGAGTCAAAATTTTGAGTTCTTAACTTAAACAGAGGCGGTTCCAGGGCACAGTTTTGGGTGGGTTCGGAGGCGACATTTGGCGAAAATACGGAAATGCGATCTTCACGGTTTCTTCCTAACTGCATCAAGTATGAAGGAGTTACATCGGCTTACCGTGATTGCAACAAGTGCAAATTAGATGATGTTATTTAAATATCATACAAAATTGCATGGCAGAGGCGGTTTCAGGGGCTTGAAAAGGGGAGGGGGTTCCAGGAAGTATTCAATGCTTGGCGGGAAGCCAATAGAGCAATGTAAGGGGCATTTATAGCTATCAAGATGTAAAAGATAGCTTCTGCTTCCATTATTTGCATAATTTATTACACATAGAGTTTCAGGGGCGTGTTCAGGAACATGAAAAGGGGGGTGACTGGCATGGTGATGACGATATGCCAGCGATAACGGCGCAATATACGTTTAGCTTATAATAATATATGCACATATGAGACCACAAAAGGGAATAAACTCATTTTTTTGCAGAGGCGCGCTAAGGAATGGAAGAAAGGGGGTCATATTATTGCAAAGAAACTAAGAGGCATGGGCGTACAATGGCATAACATACTGCAGTTTTCGGATGAAACACGCACCACAGGCTACTCTACGAACGATTATAAGATAATAGGCGAGTCCAGGTAGGGTAAAAAGGGGGTAAGCAATGTTAATTGAAGTTGTAAGTGAAATAGTCACTGTTGACTAGTTAGTATCATAATAGCGGATAATATACTTATCAATCTTGCGCCGCCCTAGTTTGGATCCTGGATACGCCTATGATGAAGTACAATATGCAAAAAGGAACTATCTATGATCAGTAACATATTTATAGTGCTGGGTAGCAACTTGTCTGCGGTTAATATTTTTCCCAATTTTACCCCCCTTTTTCACTAACCTGGTACCGCCTATGGCAAAAATATGATTTATAACTGTTTTTCTAATGTCTCAATCACATACCATTTCATTTATAAAAAAAACACATAAAAAATGGTTTTATTACGCATTTACTTCACCCCCATATTGAGTGACCTGCACACGCCTATGATTTTTAAATTTTCAAACGTCACCGTCATATATCAATTTCCGATTCAATCTCTATCGATTCCTATTATCTGTGTTAAAATCGGTCGATAAACATGAAAGCTATCTTGGATCAAAAATACCACTACAATTTGTCGTTTTTGCCCCCCTGTTGCCCCCCTATCCAAAATTTAGATTTGTTTATTATTTATAAATGTAGATCGTGTTGAGGGGAACCAAACACCGTTTCATTTTTGAAAATCGGACGGGTAGATCTCGAGATCTCCGGGGGGCGGAATCCCCCCCCCCCCCCTGTTACAAATAGGGGTAGCCAGGAGCCTGTTACAAATAGGGTTAAGGAAAATCAATATCTGAAGTACTTTTGAATGTGCTTATGGAAGGCTTTCGAACACCGTTTTCCGCGTCAATTTAGCTATTTTAGTTTTCGAGTTAGAGGGGGTGTCTAAGCACCCCCTCGTGCTTCGCGTGTGGTCGACCGGGCCACATCGCGCGGCAGTGCCCTGCACGTGCAGGCGGCAATGCAGGAGTCGTGCAGTGCTACCGCTGTGATGGTCGGGGACATGTGGCAGCCCACTGTCCGGGAAACGGGGATCGAGAGGAGGCTCCTCGTGCGCCGGCCTCCTCTCGGGACTGAGGTGTTGCGGCGCACTGCCAGTCAGAGTACTGGTCCTGGGGGGAGCCGAGTGCGAGGCACTCGTCGATACGGGCTGCACGCGCAGCATAGTGCACTCGTCTCTGTGTGCCCATTGGCAAAATAGAGATGTCAGCATGGTGACCGTCAGCGGTCAGCGTCTGGACTGTGCCGGCACGGCTGACGTCCGTGTTCAGCTGCCAGGACTGCGTGCAGCGGTGATCGTGGACGCCATCGTCGTGAAGAGAAGACCGCTCGGCTTCTCGGCGATCCTTGGCATGGATGCAGTGGAGGCTTTGGGTGGAGTGACTGTGACGTCGCCCGGAGACGTGCGTTTTGGAATGGAAGTCAGTGGCGCCCACGTGGCGGCGGCGGCGGCGGCCGCGAGCAGTGTGCGGGCGGGGGCAGAGGCCGGGAGCAGTGAGCCGGCGGCGGCGGCCGGGGCAGAGGCCGGAGGCGCCAGCAGTGAGCCGGTGGCGGCGGCGGCAGAGGCCGGGAGCGCGGCGGCGGCGGCCGCGAGCAGTGAGCGAGCGGTGGCGGTGGCGGCGGCCGCGAGCAGCGAGCGGGTAGCGGCGGCAGAGACCGCGAGCAGTGAGCGGGTAGCGGCGGCAGAGGCCGGGGGCAGTGAACAGGCGGCGGCGACCGGGGGCAGTGAGGGGGCAGCGGCGGCGGCGGCAGCCGATGGCGGTGAGGGACCGGCGGCAGCGACAAATGTGGAAGAGACGGACTTCCGGGCTACGTATGACAGAGAAAAGAGGAAATGGACTGTGGTGTGGAAATGGGCCGAGGGTGTCAAACCAGAGAGACTGTTCAATCAGGCTACCGAGTACCGTATAACGCCTGCGGTGCGGAGTGCGTATGAGGAAGAGCTGTCTGCATGGGTGGCCAACGGATGGCTGCAGCCGTATGACGAGCGGCTGCACGGCCCGGTCCGAGGGACCATCCCTCTGATGGCTGTCGTCAACCCAAACAAGGACCAAGTACGACCAGTAATGGACTTCAGGGAACTCAATGACCACGTCATTGCTCACACCGCCGACGCAGACGTGTGTGCCGAGAAGCTGCGGGAGTGGCGTAAGCTGGGGCGAGACGCCGCACTGATCGACCTCCGTAAGGCCTACCTACAGATTCATGTTCACGAATCTCTCTGGTCCTACCAGACGGTCGTATTCCGTGGCACCCGGTTTTGCCTGACCCGTCTGGGATTCGGGTTCAACATAGCGCCGCTGGTGCTGAAGAAAATCCTGGCTGCAGTGCTGAGCTGGGATTCCCGAGTCGACCGTGCGGCGTCTCCTTACGTGGACGATATTTTCGTCAACGAAAGTGTCGCCCCCGCGCAGTATGTGGAAGCCCACCTCCGCCGGTATGGTCTCGACTGTAAGCCAGCCGTGCGACTGTCCGATGGCGCCCGTGTGCTCGGACTGCGCGTCGAGGAGAAGCGGGAACGGCTCGTGTGGCGGAGAGACAACAAAGTGACTGACGCGCCGCGACCGCTGACCAAACGGGGTGTATTCTCCCTGTGTGGCCGTCTGATCGCCCATCTGCCAGTCTGCGGGTGGCTTTGACCCGCGACTTCGTTCGTGAAGCGTCTCACAAACTCAGTGACATCATCGTGGGATGAGGAAGTGAAGGACGCACGTGTGATCGGGATGGTGGATGAGATGCTGCACCGCACGGCAGAGGCTGACCCCGCGGGAGGACGGTGGGACGTGGACGGTACCGTGGCGAGACTGTGGGTGGACGCCAGTTCGTTGGCACTGGGAGCGGCCCTGGAGGTGAACGGGGAGATAGTGGAGGACGGGAGCTGGCTCCGACGCGACGAGTGTGTGCACATTAACATGGCCGAGATGGACGCAGTGCTGAAAGGCGTCAATTTGGCCATCGTGTGGGGAGCCAAAACTGTGGAGGTGATGACAGACTCGCGGTCCGTGTACCACTGGGTCTCCGACGCGCTCTCGGGCAAAGCTCGCCTGAGGACAAAGGCGGCTAGCGAAATGCTGATTCGCCGGCGCCTGCAGATCTTCAAGTCGACCATCGAGGAGTACGAGCTGGCAGCCAGCGTCAGCTTCGTGAGCTCCTGTGAGAACAAGGCCGATGTTCTCACTCGAGTGCCGCAGAAGTGGCTGTCAGCTGCGTCCAACGGTGTCACCTGCGCCGCCGTCTCCAGTGACGAGGCGGCCGAGGAGCTATCAGAAATCCACAGGGTGCATGAACTCTCTGGACACCCAGGAGCTAAGCGCACTCTGTATTTCTGCAGGCGCGCCCGGCCGACAACGACAGTGACAAAGCGTCAGGTGCGAGAAGTGGTGCGGGACTGCCAGCGCTGTCAGTCCATCGACCCTTCACCAGTCCACTGGGAGAGAGGGGAACTGGGCGTGTCGGGAACGTGGAAACGACTCGCAATGGACGTGACGCATGTCGGTGGCGCTCACTACCTGACAATCATTGATTGCGGTCCGTCCCGGTTCACGGTGTGGCGGCGCATGCGGGGACAGACCAGTGCTTGTGTAATTGAACAGCTAGAGCAGCTGTTCTGTGAACGGGGAGCTCCGTTAGAGCTTCTCACGGACAATGCTACGGCCTTCCGCAGTGCAGCATTCGGAGACTTCGCGCGGCGGTGGGGGCTCGCGGTCCGGTTCCGTGCCGCTCATGCGCCGTCTGGAAACGGGGTGGTGGAAAGATGTCACCGAACGGTGAAATCTGTCGTGGCTCGGTCACAGTGTTCGGTGGCTGAAGCCGTCTACATGTACAATGTGACCCCGAAGGACGGGATGGGACATGAAACGGCGCCCGCGAACGCAGTACATCGGTACGAGCTGCGCGTGCGTGGCATTGACAGAGTGGTGGATGAGCCGAGCGTGGTGGTATGCAAATTTAGCGTCGGCGACCGTGTGTGGGTTCGAGACCCGAGCCGTCGGTGCGATAAGCAGAGCTCGCTCGGTACCGTCACCAAAGTGCTGTCCGCGCAGACCGTGGAGGTCGACAGGATGCCTCGGCACGTGCGCGACCTGCGTGTCGCCAGCATGGGGCGTGATGACGCGTGTGAGGAAAGGGGGGCGGAGGAAGGCTCTGATGTAGACGAGCCGAGCCTGTTCCGAATAGCGGCTCCGCGTGCGGCTCAGGGCGCAGAACGCGAGGTCAGGGAGGCCGGGGCGCCGGAGGCGGAGCCAGGGCCAGGAGGGAACATTGTGAACCCAGCAGTTGGCGGTCACGATGCAAACCTAGAGCCGCTGCCGCCGAGGAGGAGTGGTCGTGCTGTAAGGCAGCGCGCCCATTGTGTCATGTGCCAGTGAGACGCGTTCTATGATGTGTATGACCTTGTGTGTGATTTGTCATGTCTTGTGATCTGAGATCAGGGGGGAGTGTGATGTGTGTGTACGGCGCCGTACAACGCTCGCAGAGGCGGCCGGCCGAATTGTGTGGGTCGGTTACTCAGCCCCGTCTGGCGGGAGTCAGCTGACAGCCGCCCGGACCGGCCGGCGCGGCGGCATTGGGAGACGGGAGAGGCAGGGGAGAGGTGTGGGGCGAGGTGCCGGGAACGTGGAATTTAAATACAGAAAGTCGGCAGCTCTGTTGTCGGTTTCATTTCCTTACAGTTAATGTCAAGTTTAGGTCAAGTTCAGGTCACTGAAGGTCAAAATCTAAATTGATAAATTTAAATAACAAAGGTATGTTTCTAGACCAGTTGTGTCTCAGAAATGCAGTGATGGCATTTATTTGTCTATATTTTGCCAATAAAATATTTAGAAAAACGCAATTTCAAAATATGACGTCATGATATGACGTCATAAAATATGACTCATAATTGATAAGCCATAATTTTTTTTCAGTGTCCATAGCAGTTTATTTCAGGAAAAACACAGCGTTGAAAAGTGAAGCAGCCATCCGCAAAACCTTCACTCATTTAGTACGGCAAAATACGAAAAACGTCGAGCCTTTATCATGTGTACTGTGTTGACATTTAATGGTGCATATATCGCATTATTTTAATTCAAATTCATATTGCATGGGCCCTTTAACTACTCATCGCAAACGCCTTACATATGAACACCAACACACACGCGCTACAAGCAGCATATTTTTTTCACAACGTTATCTTCAAACAGAGACCTTTTTCACAGACCTCAAATTCACAATGCATGGGCCCTTTAACTACTCATCGCAAACGCCTTACATATGAACACCAACACACACACACGTTACAAGCAGCACATTTGCGAATATTTTTCTCACAACGTTTGTTTGTTTATTGGGGCTAAAGGGCGCGACGATTGCGTGGTCAATTTGCGTTTCACAACGTTATCTTCAAACAGACACCATTTTCACAGACCCAGTATAGTTGCCGCATATGCAACCATATTTTTCTTGAAATGTCTCCAACCCAAGGAAGTGAGGAGCTGGGTAGCGACTTGGGTACTTCGTGGTGGTAAACCCTCCAAGTATGAGAAGTTAGACAGACGTGACGAGCTTGTAGAAAGTCGTCCATTGTTCAACAGCAGCGCCCTCAAAGGTGACGGGACCATAAGTTAGTCATAAGTAAGCCATAAGTTAGTCAAACATGGTTATATCATTTTAAAATGTGGTATGTTGGTTGCCCATATGTGGTTGTTTAACATATTTTCCTTTTTAATATCTTTGGAGAGGAAAAAATTGGGCATTAAAACAAAAAAATGTAACAAAACACAGTTTTCACAAATCTGAGGTAGCCATGTGGTAGCCCTTGCTATTTGCTATCTTTTGACGTTTTGGATTGTATTTGTCTCAAAATATGTCATTTGTACGGTCTGTTAACCCGCGAGTTACTGGGGTATATTTCATAACGCGACTTACTGGGGGGGGGGGGGGCTATTTTTAGCCCCCCCCCCCCCCCCCCCCCCCCACCCCTCTGATCTCCGGAACTACTGGACCGAATGTAAAAATTCAAACGGCATTCGATAGCCCTGGGAATTTATCGAGGGAAACATAATATTGTTGACCTCGGGGTCACCGATGACGTCACAGGTCAGGTCAAGTGCAAAATATTTGACCGTGTCAAAAGGTCTCTATGGATGGAATTGTCGCGCAAAATTGCGATATTAAAGGGACATTGCCACCTTTTGAAAGTTGTCAAATATACGCCGGTTGTACCCGAAAATAGGAAGTAAGTGCTGCTGAAAACGATGGTGATATGTTTTTCTCGAAAACGACACTTAACTTGATAAAAATTAAGTTGTTTAAATTTGGTATGATGACGTCATATTGAGCTCTAGAGAGCTATAAAGAAATCCTTTACGCTGCCAAAGTATGGCACATTTTTTCGAGACAATTCTGGCGCTTTGAATACAAGACAAACCAACCATTGAAACGTATGCGTCTTCGTACACCACCGTCAAACTAGGAGCAGATTTATTCGAAATGTAGTTTGATATTTGAGGCATCTCGATTTTGCTGAAAATGGATACACTGACCATATCCGATACGCTGATCACGAATCCAATGTTTTTTATCTGGGATTGTTTCGTACCTTACGAAATACGGACGGTCATACATACATACGAACAGGGACATAGGAACTATGTTCAAGTTGGGAGGGGGGGGGGGGGTCCGGAGGCATTCTGAAGTCGATTCTTTCCATGCAACGCCCGTAGGCGTAATGGTAAAAAACAAAATGTTGGGGGGGGGGGGGCGGCTGCCCCCCCCCCCTGTTCCTACGCCTATGCATACATAGGTCCGCCGGGTATCTCGATTTCGCTGAAAATTGGCCCACAAACCATATCCGATGTGCTGATCACGAATCCAATGTTTTCGGTCTTGGATTTTCGTATCTTACGAAATACGGACGGTCATACATACGAAGGTCCGCCGTGTATCTCGATTTCGCTGAAAATTTGTGTACAGAGTACAGACCATACAGCATACTTAGGACACTGATCACGAAATCTTCCGTTTGATATTTCGATTTCTATTCTTGATGATTTTATTTCGCAGACAGTGTAATGCTTTCTACATTTATTTTCGTATCGCAGTGCAGGAAACAGTTAACAGTATAATACACGACATTGTGCCCACCCTTGACTAGCCAGATGCAACAACCTGATCAACTATTATCAAACCGAAATGTGCTTCCTTCACGAATAATGCGACAAAATGCATCCTTTGGTTACCAAAACCACACGACAGTGTCCCTATTCAGCCTTTACCGAGCAAAATTAAAAAGGTACCGTACAACACAGCCATCCAGATTATTTAAATGAGAACGATCTGCTTCAGGCAAAAACGCAGGTGAAGGGAAGGGAAATAGGCCGGCCGGAAGCGGGCGGCCACCTTGTTGCGCTCGGTCAGCTGGCCAGCTCTGCCTGCCTCCTCCGAGGGACGCTTGGCCGCTGAGCTCGGCTCCGACTCGGACTGGGGCAGACGCTTCTTCACTGCCTGTGGGTAGATGGGCGGTCAGCTCATGGGGGGGGGGGGGGCTCGGGTCATGGCACGACCACACCAACATACAGTACAACAACCAGCGTACAACAACCAGGGTCAGACACAGCAGCAGGTCACACAGGTCAGACACAGCAACAGGTCACACGGGTCAGACACAGCAGGTCACACAGGTCAGACACAGCGGCACGTCACATGGGTCAGACACAGCAGCAGGTCGCACGGGTCAGAGACAGCGGCAGGTCACACTGGTCAGACACAGCAGCAGGTCACACTGGGTAAGACGCAGTGGCAGGTCACACAGGGTCAGACACAGTGGTAGGTCACACAGGGTCAGACAGTGGCAGGTCACACAGTGTCAGACAGTGGCAGGTCACACAGGGTCAGACACAGTGGTAGGTCACACAGGGTCAGACACAGTGACAGGTCACACAGGGTCAGACACAGTGGCAGGTCACACAGGGTAAGACACAATGGCAAGTCACAGGGTCAGACACAGTGTCAGGTCACACAGGGTCAGACACAGTGGCAGGTCACACAGGGTCAGATACAGTGGCAGGTCACACGGGGTAAGATGCAATGGCAGGTCACACAGGTTCAGACACAGTGGTAGGTCACACAGGGTCAGACAGTGGCAGGTCACACGGGGTCAGACACAGACACAGTGACAGGTCACACTGGGTCAGCTGATGCAGCGGCATGTCACATGGGGTAAGACACAGGGTAACACACTTTCTGTCAGTGCACCATGTTATGTACAGTATGACGTCACAGCATCACATGGTAACATCAGAAAAACAGAGGCATTGTGCACCAGGGCAGCATTTCCATGTCTTCTGATGAAGCCTTTGTTATTATAAATAGGTTAGGTTAGGTTAGGTTGCATTAATACATCGGACAACTTCGGACAACTGTAGGGTTAGGTTTTGTCTACAAGATGGTCTGGGGGTCTGTGGGCAACAGATCCCAGTAGGACTGCAGCGCAGTGAGCGGATTGTTCAAATGTTGGTCCCTGCAACCGTAATTGCTGTAAAGGTTAGGTCAGGTTTGATTATGTTATTATAATTGTTTCCTGACACACCCTGGTTAGGTTTAACGGCTTCTTCAGCAGAAATATGGACATTTTGCCATGGTGCACAATGCAGCTGCTTTTATGATGTTACCATATGCTGCCATACTGTGAATTACATGGCGCACTGACAGGTACCTGCCTTAGTCGAAGATTACCTACCTGTATCATTTTTGGTCAAAGAACCTTACATTTCCATAATTTATAATTTTGCTCACTGAACAATGAACATCATCACTAGCAAACATATTGATAGAACACCACTGGCGGATACAGTTGCAGTGGAATACCGGTGGGCATAGCCCTACCAAATGTGAAGAAAAAAAATGCAGAAAATTGGTATGTTTCAGCATTTTATATACAATATAAGCAACTTTTATTTGGTGAAATGTGTTTTGAAATCCTCCTCAGGGTAACAGAAAAGTACAATTTCCTCCTTTTATTTTTTTAATGTGTCAAACCCTTCTTTTCAGTCTTAAAATAATGGCATGTGGCACATTTTCCCACTCAATGTTGTGCAAAGGTATCCGTCATAGGCGTCTGATTACCCAAATGATTTATCCTAATGCTAAACAAATTACCTTTTGTCTGGCTTATGCTC
This sequence comes from Chirona hameri, assembly GCA_036785665.1. Classification (NCBI taxonomy): domain Eukaryota; kingdom Metazoa; phylum Arthropoda; class Thecostraca; order Balanomorpha; family Balanidae; genus Chirona; species Chirona hameri. The sequence continues at coordinate 55,574 of JAXIVJ010004220.1, read as the reverse complement.
TTGTGATATTTCCAACGATAATCACAGCATAATTAGTGAATACGTTGATAGGAAAATAGGAATCTGTTGGGCTGTTGGCTGTTGGTAAATGAAATAGCATGACAACTCACCTGCACGGATGGAGTTTCCTATTCAAATGGTGTGGCCACTGCCCCACCAACTTTGTGTTATGCCCCACAGAGGCATTGTGCACCAGGGCAGCATTTCCATGTCTTCTGATGAAGCCTTTATTATTATAAATAGGTTAGGTTAGGTTGCATTAATACATCGGACAACTTATTATCACTGTAGGGTTAGGTTTTGTCTACAAGATGGTCTGGGGGTCTGTGGGCAACAGATCCCAGTAGGACTGCAGCGCAGTGAGCGGATTGTTCAAATGTTGGTCCCTGCAACCGTAATTGCTGTAAAGGTTAGGTCAGGTTTGATTATGTTATTATAATTGTTTCCTGACACACCCTGGTTAGGTTTAACGGCTTCTTCAGCAGAAATATGGACATTTTGCCATGGTGCACAATGCAGCTGCTTTTATGATGTTACCATATGCTGCCATACTGTGAATTACACGGCGCACTGACAGGTACCTGCCTTAGTTGAAGATTACCTACCTGTATCATTTTTGGTCAAAGAACCTTACATTTCCATAATTTATAATTTTGCTCACTGAACAATGAACATCATCACTAGCAAACATATTGATAGAACACCACTGGCGGATACAGTTGCAGTGGAATACCGGTGGGCATAGCCCTACCAAATGTGAAGAAAAAAAATGCAGAAAATTGGCATGTTTCAGCATTTTATATACAATATAAGCAACTTTTATTTGGTGAAATGTGTTTTGAAATCCTCCTCAGGGTAACAGAAAAGTACAATTTCCTCCTTTTATTTTTTTAATGTGTCAAACCCTTCTTTTCAGTCTTAAAATAATGGCATGTGGCACATTTTCCCACTCAATGTTGTGCAAAGGTATCCGTCATAGGCGTCTGATTACCCAAATGATTTATCCTAATGCTAAACAAATTACCTTTTGTCTGGCTTATGCTCTTGCGATATTTGTAACGATAATCACAGCATAATTAGTGAATACGTTGATAGGAAAATAGGAATCTGTTGGGCTGTTGGCTGTTGGTAAATGAAATAGCATGACAACTCACCTGCACGAATGGAGTTCCCTATTCACATGGTGTGGCCACTGCCCCACCAACTTTGTGTTATGCCCCACCAACTTTTGTCAGATTTGAAGGTTTCCTGGCATTAATATGGCAATTTTTCACCTCAATAATGTAAAACATCCGGCCAATATGGCATTTTGCCCCACCAACGTTTTCTGGGAAGCTCCACCCATGCTCACCTGTACACCGTAGTAAAAATATTTGATTCGCCACACACAACATAGGGCATTCGATGCATACCTGATTGCTCTTAAATGGAAATTATTGACTTAAAAAGATTAAAACTGGTCAAATGTTGATGGCACGGCGTAACACATCAATCAACATCAAACATCGCGATTCGCGATCATAGAAAATCAAAGTTTCTTTCTAAACAAGTACACCCGGCCATAACGAGAGCTGACGTCATCGGTACAAAACTCCATATAAGGGTGGGCCTTACTAAGGCCCAAATTTTAAAATCACAATTGAATTTCTCTTAGACCAGATAACTGTGTTTGTTTTCAATGTTACCCCACTAAGTTTCGCTCTATGGCCACTAACTTAGCTATCTCAACTCAAAACTAGTGTTAAGGTGGGAATGTCCCTTTAAACGCATAAGCTGTCGATAAATCGGTATGATTCGTGTGTCTGACACTTCTAAGTACCTTTCTAAGCTGTGTATGACCTTGGGTCAGGTCAAGGTCATCCGAGGTCACGAGGTCAAACTGCAGATTACGGTCATTAGGCGTTGTAACACATGTGTAGGGTTTTTTTTCGTCTAGAACGCGAAAAATTACATTAGAACATTGTTTGTTCCGTATAAATAGAAGTAAAAAGCAAAAATGGAAATGCGTTTTTATGCATAGTAATGCGGTGAGAAGTGGCCGATTTTTGTCATTTAAAGGTCATAACTCGGTCATTTTTAAAGATATCGACTTGAAATTTGGTACACATATTCACCGCATACGTCTCGATCACATATATTCAGTTTTTTTGATAACTCTGATTTTTTTTGGAAAATATAAAAAAAAAATGTATTTGGATTTCTCAAAATTTTGAATTTCACAAAATCTCAAAAATCCGAGATAGCAGTTTGATAGCCTAGTCTATTGTCAGTAATTTGATTTAAAACAATTTAGTTTATCTAAAATATCGTACCTTTGCCAGCGTTTTCCGCAATCCATTATTTTGCAACACAAACCGAAGAACATAACGTCACTCTGACGTCATTCTCGGTTGACCTATCATAGCCTCATATTTTTCCTTTTGCCAACATGTGTAGAATTGATCTGGGAGAATGTACTGCAAGTTTGGTGACGATACCGGTGTTTGTTTAGGAGTTATTGCAAAATAACGGGAGAGGGGGCAAAAAATAGCCCCCCCCAAGTAACTCGCGGGTTAACCCGGCTTTGACTGGGGTTTCAGCAAAACGCCATTAACGGGGGGGGGCGTTAAACGCCCCCCATCCCCTCCCCTGGTTATCTGCCTAACCAAAGATCGCAGCGAGACGCGCAAGGCGGCAATCGAAAGCTATTAATGAGGTGAATATAAAGCAAGCTCAAAAAGTTCAAAGTGAGGTAAAATGTCAAGTCACGGTGGTCAGGTCAAAGGTCAAAATCGGGGTATTTGAGTTTATGGGTCATACTTTCCATCCAAAGCCTTCGATTGCGACCGGTTTCACCCAAATTGCTGCCAAATGTATGATAAATATCCTGCATGTGCTAAAGTGAGTTTGTTGGCCAAGGTCAAGTTCAAGGTCAGGTCACAAAAGGTCGCTATGCTTAAAATATCTATGAAAGTCATGCAACACATGTTTTATGATTTATTTTCCACGTATAATTCGATAGTGTTAGTCATTTTACCACCTGACTTAATTTACGTGAAGTAACTGTCAATTTCAGGTCAAGTTCAGGTCACCGAAGGTCAAAATTTGTAATTGATAAAACTAAACAAAAAATGTGTGGTGCTGGACCCGTTTTGTCTGCATCTAGTCAGTAAAAGCAAAAAAATAAAAATATGACGTCGTGAGTTACCGATACTTTAGATGTCATAAGTCAGTAAAAAATGGAGATATCAGTTTGAAATTTGGTATGGTATTTGCCTATGTATGGTTCTCTGACATCTTCCGTTTTTGTTTTGTTTTTAATTGACTTTGTGATAATTTTCTTCTTTTTTGAGTTTTTGGAGTTCAAGAACTACAATTTTCACAAATCCGAGATAGCCAGTTTGTCAGCCCCCACCAGTAACGGTTGGCAGCACTCGGGCGTTTGGGCGTTAAAAATCTACTACACCATAGGGTTCCCATGTTAAATGAATGATTTTCAGACGAGGCTGGCTCGTAACCTATGGAATATATTTTAAATCGGAATTCTGGAAAAGATAGCTACAAGCCTTGGCTACAACGTTTTTATTTACCATTTTTCGATTTTCTAAGCGAAAAGTGGTCAAATGTGCTTGGGGGTTAACCAATGTCGCAACGCCCATTGCCGACCGTGGTTCGAATCCCAGAGGCACCAAGTATTTTTGCGTTGGACCCAATGCATAGATAGTCATGATTCATACATCATTCGTTATGCCGGCCTTTTCTGATCTCACACCTCCCTGATTGACCTCTAATTGGTGACCTGTGATGTCACAGAAGCCAAGCTAGGTAAATAGGTCATGTAGCTCCAATTATATATAGTGTGCCGTGTGCGCCGCCACAGCAAAGTAGTTTTATCGCTTTTGGCGGCCGAACCCTCTGACTTTGGCACATTTCATGACAATAATTGACCTTCCATATCCTTCAGTGACCTTATAAATGTGCGTGATCACTGGGTCACAGCCAATATCTCATTAGCCATTATTAGGTCAAACCATTTTTGTTCTGCAGTGTTTCCACAATATTGTAATATGATATGTTGGTACCTTTAATTTTTATTTAAATATTCGATAATGAATGTAACTTTATGTTCAAGATGTACTAACATATTATTGATCTATTTCATCTCCAAAGCATAATATTAATAAATGATGTATGAATTAATAAACAATAACATTCACTGATGGGAGATGAGCTCTAAGTAGCACACGGAATCCCGGAGCAAAACTGTAATACTGTCTTCAATATGTTACAAACATCAAAACGGGAACTCAAGGCGCCTTATTCCTAAGAGGTTGGGACAAAACGCTTCTGAATTGAGCTATGATGGGTTAACAGGGTAAATATTTGTGGGTCGACAGAGCAGTAACAACAGGTTAACGGGTCAAGCTGTCTACCAAAAACAAATGTATGTGTCAATGGGTTAACGGGTTAACCATCCACTATCATTATTTCAAATTGATTACAATTTCACCAAAAAGGCTGCATTAAGCAACAGCCAGGTGCAATTAAAACCGAAGTGGCTCACCCCCAGACATAAGGAAATTTAAATTTAAAACGTAGCCACTTCAGTCTATCAATGACCTGGAACTTCGATAGGATGGCATGGTCAGAGCCTGAGCCTGCACCAGAAGCATTGCTAGCATTGGGCCTGGCCTAAGAAAGCCATTCAATCAAAACATTCAGCAGTATTTAACAATATCAAAGCTATGATCTCGTTAGTATGTGTTTCACAAGAAATAGTCACAACATCCCCACAAACTACTTTATTTAGCATTTAGGTAGGTGACCACCTACCAACGTGCCTACCGCAGGATCATGGATGGCTCATCAGCAAGGCCCTATATACTAGGTAGACCCAGGGTGATAGAGGTGATAGAGGGTAGACCCGTCCGGGGTAGGCAGCGAATGGGGGTGACGTCAGAGGCACGTGACGTCACACGCTCCTTATTCAAATAGTGTTAAATTGGCCTTCTTTCAAGCCCTACCATTTTAATACCTTAAGTGCCAGCGGGATGAATTAAGCACTAAATGATAGATTGAAATGTCCTCTACAGCTCGCTTTTCGGTCATTTTCTCCTAAATTGTAAGGGTGAGCCGCTAGGCGATGTCAAACCGAGGTATGCAAAAAGTGGCGGTCCATGCCCATATATGGTCAAGGCCCGCCCCTGTACCCAAACATGGCGGCCGCGTCGGTCTCGAACGCTCCCGATTCGGCCACCCCATTGGTGTAAACTGTAAGTGTGACGTCATTGTACCGTGACGTCATTGGACAGGGTGGACACGTTACGGAAATAGGCATGACACCCCCTGGCTCATCAGTCATCATGTATTTTTTAAAGTACCTTGGTATTTTTATATCTCAAAACAAAAGCACAACGAATGTATTTCGCGCGTTATAGTTGAGTTTTCGTGACCGCTTCCAAATCCACTACAGTTGCACTACAGGTACTGAAATATACACTACTTCGACTACTACGTCGTGTATTTGGGGGAATTAAACTAACTAAATGAAGATATAATCTATGGAAATACAAGTTATTGATAACAAACAATACTGTCAATTTATAATAGACAAAACAATTACCAGAAAAATTATATCTTGTCTCATTAATTTGGGCGTTAAATTTCTTACTATTCTACCCGTTGTTCTATTACCCTGCAGTTTGTAGCCGTTGAAATTTTATATCTTTAGTCGTTGTTCTATTGCATTTTGCTTCAAATGTGGCATTTGTGCGGCCTGGCAAAGTATAGCTGATTTTGGTGTCAAACTCGTGTATAGTGACGTCACTAAATTCGCTATAACTGGAGAGAAAAAATCGACGAAATTTCGCCATTTTTGCACACAGACGTAACAATGATTTATAAGAAGGTACACAAAGTTTCACGTTGATAGCGCTATTAGTTTTGTCAGCTATTGCGAAAATTCATCAGGGGGCGTTAAACGCCCCCCCCCCCCCCAGTCAATGGCGGGTTAAAGTTAAGTTGATTTTTTTTGTAAAACTCGTATGTAGTGACGTCACTAAATTCGCTATAACTCTGGAAAGAAACAAAATTGACGAAATTACTTTATTTGTTCATTGATGACGTAAACGTGATTTATAAAAAGGTACCTGAAGTTTCACGTTGATAGCTCTATTGGTTTTGAGCTATTACGAAAATTAATCAGGGGCCGTTATCCCCCCCCCCCCCCCCCCACCAGTCAATGGCGAGAGAAATGGCAAATGGCGAGAAGTTACGCGAAAGGCTCCATTTGTTTCGCTGAAGTGTCGTGGATCGATGCACTGAAGCTGAAGGCCACCACTCAGTAGACAGTAACAGTGACAGTAGCAGCGACAGTAACAGTAACAGCGACAGTGACAGTAACAGCGACAGTGACAGTAGCAGCGACAGTGACACAGTGACAATGGCAGTGACAGTGACAGTGACAGTGACAGTGGCAGTGACAGTGGCATTTACAGTGACAGCAACAGTGACAGTGACAGCGACAGTGACAGTGACAGTGACATCGACAGTGACAGTGACAGCGACAGACATTGACAGTGGCAGTGACAGTGACAGTGACAGTGACATTGACAGTGACAGTGACAGTGATAGTGACAGTGACAGTGACAGTAACAGTAACAGTAACAGCGACAGTGACAGTGACACAGTGACAGGCATACAGTAAATACACCTGAAGTGTGGTAAATACACCTGAAGCCTACCACTCAGTAGACAGTAACAGTAACAGTAACAGTGACAGTGACAGCGCCAGTAACCGCGACAGTGACAGTGACAGTGACAGTGACAGTGACAGCGACAGTGACAGTGACAGGCAGCGACAGTGACATAGTGCCAGTGCCAGTGCCAGTGCCAGTGCCAGTGCCAGTGACAGTGACAGTGACAGCGACAGTGACAGTGACATCGACAGTGACAGTAACAGTGACAGTAACATCGACAGTGACAGTGACAGTGACAGCGACAGTGACAGTGACATCGACAGTGACAGTAACAGTGACAGTAACAGTGACAGTAACAGCGACAGTGACACTGACAGTGACAGTGACAGCGACAGTGACAGTGACATGCAGCGACAGTGGTACAGTGACTGACAGTGACAGTGACAGTGACAGTGACAGTGACAGTGACAGTGACAGTGACAGTGACAGTGACATCGACAGCGACAGCGACAGTGACAGTGTGACAGTGACAGGCAGCGACAGTGACACAGTGACAGTGACAGCGACAGTGACAGTGACAGCGACAGTGACAGTAACAGTGACAGTAACAGCGACAGCGACATTGTGACAGTGACAGACAGCGACAGTGACACAGTGACAGTGACAGTGGCAGTGACAGTGACAGTGACAGTGACAGTGACAGTGACAGCGACAGCGACAGCGACAGTGACAGTGACAGTGACAGTGACAGTGACAGTGACAGTGACAGTGACAGTGGCAGTGACAGTGACAATGATAGTGGCATCGACAGTGACAGTGACAGTAACAGCGACAGTGACAGTGACAATGCCAGTGACAGTGACAGTGACAGTGAGATCGACAGTGACAGTGACAGCGACAGTGACAGTAACATCGACAGTGACAGTGACATTGGCAGTGACAGTGACATTGGCAGTGACAATGACAGTGTCAGTGACATAGACAGCGACAGCGACAGCGACAGTGACAGCGACAGTGACAGTGACACACAGCGACAGTGACAGTAACAGCGACAGTGACAGTGACAGTGACAAGCATACAGTAAATACACCTGAAGTGTGGGGACAACTCAAGATTCCTTTACTGAATAGGGACAACTGGCGTCCGCCGTGTACAGCCTCTCGCAGCTGCGAAGCCGTGTACAGCCTCTGGCAGCTGCGAGGCACAGAAGACAGACCTACTGACCACAGCACTACTATCACAGAACTACTGACAAACATACAGACGCTATCAACCGTCAATTGGCAATGTAGATAAAGCATCTGTCTGGCTGAAGAGCCGAGAGTCATTATTTGCAGCATGTCTGCTTGTTTGTGTTTGCTTATTCAGCAGATCACTCACGGGTTGGCCCATTGGCGGGTTAAGTCACATATCTATCTACAATCTGCAATCTACAATCAATCTAAATCTACAAAGACACATGCAAGCACACAATAAATACATGGATCTCACTCGTTGTCTAACAAGTAAAACATTGCAATATATGACCTGCAATATATGACCTAAGTAGTGCTACGCGTGGAGCGGATAAGCCACTGTCGTCGGTTTCTTCGCATAAACCTTGGCTTGTATCTTGATTTGGTAGAGTGAATCTCTAAAAATGTCTATCTGTTCATTCTGATGTACGAATTCGGTCATCTTTCGCGTCATTCTGCAGAACAGACCATTCTTGACAGTCTCCACACGGGCAAAAGGGACAGCGAATAAATATAGACGTCGAACTGAGCGGGCTGGGACAGCTAAGCCAAACCAGGATCGCAAGGAGATGGAGTCAATTTTGTGCTTGAAAACACAAGCCACATAGATCAGGTCTTGCTGGGTACGTCTGGCAGCCAAAGAGGTGAAGGAGTGTGCTGAAAGTAAGCTGTTGTATGAGAGAGACTTCGAATTTACGCCTGAATGCACTGTCAGCCAAATAAGGAATGTGTGTTGTATCCGATCGATGCGATCCGTATGGGTCTTAGCTGCCCCGCTCCACACCACACTGCAGTATTCGAGTACAGATCGGACGTTGGCGTAGTAAGCCGCGACAATAGCACCAGACTGGTATTTTGTGCTCTTCCTACCAGCCTGAAGTGATCGAAGCATGAGACCCAGTGCCATGTTGCCTTTTCTTATGATTGAGTCAATATGCGATTAAAATATCAGCTTCTGATCTAAAACTACACCTAAGTCATGCATCGTGGGCACACGTGCTAAAACATCTCCACCTATTGCGTAAGGACTGATAATGGGCATGCGCTTGAGAGTGATGGTAAATGACTTGCACTTGGATGCGTTAAGCTTAAGTTTCCAAGTCGACGACCAGTTCACAAGGCGATCGAGATCAGCATGCAGCAAGTCGCACTGGCAGATCCAGCCGTCGCTTTTTTGGGGGGCAACTTTTTGTGGCAAAAAAGATACCCCCATTTTTTCCTCTGCGGATTTGGGTCGGTCACCTTATTTTGGTATTCGAGCTTAAGAAATTCACTTAAAAATAAACAAAAATGCATTTATTCCATTTTTGGGGTTCAAAAACCCAAAATTTCGCAAATATGAGATCGCGATTTTGAATAATATGTAATTTCCTTTCTTTTAACATTTGTATTTGCAATTTGCTTCAAAACTCTATTTTCTACAATTTTCCAAACATTTATCGTTTTTCCACCAAAAATGGCATGACGTCATTAAAACCTCATTATCTCCTAAAATACTACAACAATTGCATTGAGAGTTAGTGACAACACTTATACTTGATGCAGTATAAAGTACTGAAAGTTTCATGTTGATATCTATCATGGTTTTCAGGTTATTGAGAAAATCCGCGGAGGGGGCAGATACTTCTGATGGTTTGAGCTAGAAGTACCTATCTCAACCTAGGTACCTACCTATAGTTTGTTTGATTTGTATTGCACAATTGCCATTCAGTTGCTGGCACTAGGTCCCAAAAAAAAATACTGACAACCCTGCGGGCGGCCATAATTTCGTTAACCTGCGGGGGGCAGATTCTGCCCCCCCCCCCATCCCCCCCCAGAGATCTCGAGAACCGCTCGGTCTATTTCGATGGAGAAAACGCCATTCTATGCATCATGACAAGATCTCTTTTTTGGACCCCGACATTTTTGTTTTGTTCAAAAATGGGGCCAGGGGGCAAAAAATCCGAAAATGTTGGGTGTTCTTTGAAAGGTTATTGCGGCCATGTGGCTCGACCGATTTGCATGCCCTAAACGTTTTTGAGCTTCAAATGTACTGGTCTTTATTATATCAAAAGAAAAAAAATAATAGGCGTATTCAGGGAATGTAAAATGGGGTGATTTTCGGAGATAAAAAAAGTGCTGTTTGTGATTGGTTGGCACGACATGAACGTCACATGTAGGAATTATATGCTGTAATTTGTTAAATTTGATATATTGCGCATAGGCGGATCCAGGAAAAAAAAACATGGGGCACCATGCGCGTAACGCTTTTATCATCTTACTAATTTGAAGTTGGACCTAATTTAAGGGTAGGTATTGCCTCCCATTTTTTTTTATCCTGAGTGCGCCTCTGCCCACAAAATATGTACAATCCCAGTATATATGATGCATATTGCATTGAGATTGTTTCTGACGCATTCATTGCACTGCAAACCACGAATGAAGTATGCGCCGCAAAATCACATTCGTAACACCCTCCCCAAAACAGGAGCCTGGAACCGCCTCTGCTGGACCGATGTTTTTCAAATTTTAACACAACACGCGCCATTTAATTTTTGGAAAAGTCACAACGTTTCAGGACGCTAGCCTTAACGGTTTAGAAGCGACAAGTGAAAACCACCGGGAGGGGCAGAATCTGCCCCCGCAGGGAATAGGGTTAAAGGGATATTGCCACCTCGCAGGCCAATATGGAGTTTTTTAGGTGGGTATCGGTAGATTAAGCATGTCCGATTTCACCTGCAAAATTTGGTTCTCGAAACTCCCCCCATTAGATTTTTTTTTAAAATACATTTGAACCACTCATGATTGGCACACATTCGTAAAATTGAAGTCGCCTCATCACATATAGTGATTCTAAATAAGAATCACTTCTTTGCGGGCTATGATTTGCTTTTGAATATTGCAAACTCAACATCACCATTCCGTCAGTGTACTTTAAAATTAAAATGCGTATACAATTGATTATATTTTCAACAACCATAGCCTCTTCCATAATAAAACATGAATAAAACAGCAAGAATGGCTATGGCTCGACTTTGGGGCCGTAGGAGATTTTTGACCAATACCTTATAACACAGATAGACTTTTCAAGGTCAAGTCTCGGCGAATTCGAACGCTTCGGATTTGGGCGGGCGCCAATTTCACAGCCAAACTGGATGAGAGCGGCCATCACGAATATAGTACTGAGCACAGCTGGGACCAACGTTTTGGAGTCAGAAATAAATACAAAATGCTTTGCGATACACTGCTTTAGGTGCTGCAGGATCAAGTTTGAGCATGAGCATACATGATTGTTGATCCCCACCATTCATTTAAGTTGCTTTTTAGAAATCCTCCGGAGGTGGCAATATCCCTTTAAGGGTAACAAAAATGGACACAATTATTGACAACATTTCACTAAAAACACCTAGTCAAATAATCACACCATCTGATGCACAACTGTCTACTCCATCCACCTCGGTCACAATTCAAACTGTTTACGTAAGTTTTGTTTTTGTTGTATCGGGAAAGATTGTGACGCTATCACGTGGCGACAAATTACATCAAACATGTTTCCGTCATTTTCTTAAGGTAACCTTTTTAAATTTTCAAGTTTACCTATATTTTGTAAGTAAATAAAATTAGTTGTGTAATGTAATTACATGAAATTATTATGATTTTTTGTATAAACAAAATTATTCACCCATGCTGTTACTGCATCAATATTTTGATACAGTGATTTTAATTTGAGTAACAAAATGGATTCAGGTGAGCCAAGGGATAACAAATTGATGCACTTATAAAACAATATTGTATCAATATCCAAGATAATTATTGAACATCTAGGGGGCTGAAACTGTATTGCCACAATGCACAATGCACAGATCCATGTGCCATTCATCCCATCACTGTTATCCAGTGCTTCATAATTGCCGTTTGTAAATCGGTTATTTTCCCCAATACCATTTGTATTAGGCTGGATAAAAATATTGACTCGTCAAAACATTATTATTTGGGCCTAGTGCCAGCAACTGCATTGGGACCTTCGTGAGAATCACACGTGAATTTTGTACACACCGCTGTCACGCTTCCCGAAAAGTTATTTTCACAAAAGCAACGCCTCATTTTTTACAACCATTTGCGCCGAAATAGAGTGTAGATTGGATTCCAAATTGATAACATATGAAGTGTTCTTCCTACATGTAAAACAAAAAAAGTTTGTTCGAGCTTTTGTTCCGACTGGCAGCTTGCTGGCCGTTATTTTCTCGTTCAGTTGAGTTTCTTTAAGTCAAGATTTGATGGTAATAGCCGTGTTTTCCTAAATTTTCCAGTTTTTGCACTGTGGATAGCTGGATTTGAATTGCTGCAAAGTCAATTTTTACATTAAATTGTTAACGTTTTGGGGGCCAAAAGACATGTTGCCCCCCCAACCCCCTCTTCGAGGCTGTTGGGGGGGGCATAGCCTGTTTTTTGCCCCCCCCCCCCACCACCCCCTGGATCCGCCAGTGGCAAGTGGGCGTCTGTGGTCGAGCGCACTTCTCGGTTGATCTTAACATCATCAGCGTACATAAGACATCCCGACTGAACATGCGATGGTAAGTCATTAATAAATAAAAGAAACAGAAGAGGCGACAACAGACTGCCTTCTGGCGCACCAGACGTCACCGGGATCCAAGAGGACGTTTGGCCATTGAGCACCACACGCTGCTGACGGTCGTATAAAAAACAAGCGATCAATGCAACGGCGGTCCCAGTGAGACTGTACGATTGCTGCAGTTTGTGCAGCAAGAAACGGTGGTCGACACTTTGGAAAGCAGCATAGAAGTCCGTGTAAATACAGTCGAGCTGGGTGCCATTTGAAATGGCCTGCCATCCAGCGCGTACAATGGAAGACAAGTTAGTTTGACAGGAGCGATGAGGAATACAACCATGCTGTTCCTCTGACAGAGCAGTGCGGACATGAGCGTAAAGGGTCTCACAGACGATTATCTCTAGAACCTTCCCGAATAGAGGCAAGAGTGAAATTGAACGATAGTTAGCCGCTAATTTGGTGGATCTTTTTTTATGAATGGGTACAAAATTGGCCTCCTTCCACTTGTTCGGGAAGATTCCTTGCGATAACGACTGTCTGCAGAACACAGTGAGCGGAATAGCCAGCTCAGGTGCACATTCGCGAACTATGCGAGCGCTAATGCCATCTGGTCCGCCGCTTTGTTAATTTCGATGGCTTCCAGAACACGTAAGACAGCGCCCTCTCATATACTGAGCTCCAACAGCGGCTGTAGTTCAAACACCGCTGCGACTGGTAAAGGGCCCGTACATGGTAGCGTGAACTTAATCGCAAACGTACGGTTTAACAGGTCTGCACGCTCCGTGTCAGTGATAGCGGTAATGTTATCATGGACAAGCAGTATGTCTTCTTGTTAGCCTTGAGACACTTGACATAAGCCCAGAACCGCTTCGGATTATCTTTAAAATCGCTTACTAGTCGCTTCAAATATTCACTGAATTTCTGACACGACATCGATTTGAAAAAGCGGCGTTTTTCACGAAAGGCACTCTCTGTGTCCGGGGCGGGGTTCTTCTTCTGTTCGTGTAATGGTGTTCGTGTAATGGTGTAATGGTGCCCCATGTGTAATGGTGCATCCTCGCCGTGCAGTGATCCCACCCGCGCCCGATCCGCCAAGCGTCACCAGATCGGGATCAACGCTGACCTCGTCGCCCGGCCCCGGGCGTATGGCGTGACCCGCAGGTCAAACTGACGCTGGTGGCATCGGACCAGTTTGACACACCGACGCCACCGGTGATGATTTTGTGCGTGCCGGCGGGCGCCACCGAGGTGTTGCCATTCAAGTTGCGACCAACTGCTCTCGGCGAAGTCAACATCACCACAGTGGCCAAGGTGTACCCCAACTGGTGGCCCAAGTCCGTCTGCGGCCCCGAGACCGTCGTCCACTTCAGGTGCGACCCGCATGGCTCGATTACTTGTGATGGTGCCGACGATCGCCAGGCGGCTACATGGCAAATGGCAATGGCAAATGGCAAATGGCTAATGACTGTCTATGTAACATTTATGCTGCCGGATGATGACACACCCATTAATTCATTTAGCAATAGTCGCCTTGCAAACGCCTCGAAATTATGGAATTCGCTTCGCGATTAGTAATCTTTGAATTGTCTCTTTTCGTAATTTTATCATTAAATGTAAACACATTGCAGAAGGTCACTCTCCGGTGTAGGTGGAGTTTTCCCTTTAGTTATTTGACCATTGTCCAATCTACCATGTGTTTGCACTTTGCCCCACCTATGGAAGCCATATTTGAAGGCATATTTACGTAGGGAATAGGTCGCCTAGAAAGTTGTCTTGAAATTTGGCTATACGGGCTATTTCGAGCTGAAAAAGGAATGTGGCATTCGTTTAGACGATAGATGGATATCCGTCGAAGAGTTTCAAGTTTCGTGCCCCGGCCGGGCACGAAACAGCCGAACAGCGTCTTCTTCTAAAAGGGACCCTTTTAGAAGACGCTGTTGCGAGCCCTGATTCAGGACCAGGACACTAGTCCTGTGTCTAAATGTAGTGTAGCGAGGTAATTATTTCACCGCAACCCGTGTTTCGATCAGATCTGCTATCTTAGTTCAAAACCCCATGTTAAAGGTGAACTATTCCCTTTAACCCGCGAGTTACTGGGGTACTTTCCATAACGCGACTTACGGGGGGGGGGGGGTATTTTTTGCCCCCTCCCTCATATCTCCGCAACTACAGAACTAATTTAAAAAAATTAAAACGGTATTCGATAGCCCTGGGAAATGTATTGAGTGAAATCTAATATTGTTGACCTCTGAGTCACTCATGACGTCACAGGTCACGTCAAATACAACATGTTTGACCGTGTCATAGAGGTCTCGATGGATGGAATTGTCGCGCAAAATTGCGATATCAAACGCATAAGCAGTCAATACATCGGTATAATTCGTGTGTCTGACACTGCTAAGTACCATTCCAAGCTGTTTATTACCTTGGGTCAGATCAAGGTCATATGAGGTCACGAGGTCAAATTGCAGATTACGGTAATTAGGTGTTGTAAAACATGTTTATGGGTTTGTTTTTCGTCTAGAACGCGAAAAATGATCTTGGAACATTGTTTGTTCCGTAAAAATAGAAGTAAAAAGGAAAAATAGAAATGCATTTTTTTATGCATGATAGTGCTATGAGAGGTGGTCGGTTTTGTCATTGAAAAGTCATAAGTCAGTATTTTGGATTATATTGACTTCAAATGTGCTACACATATTTGCCTAACACGTGTCGTTCACATATATTTCGTTTTTTTATATTTCTGATTTGTTGTGAAAATATTGTTTTTTATGTATTTTGATTTCTCAAAATTTTGAATTTCAATCAAACTCGAAAATCAGAGAAACCAGTTTGATATCCCAGTCTATTATCAGTAATTTAATTTATGCAAATTCAATTTATCTTAAAAACTATACTTTTAACAACGTTTTCCGACAACCATTAATTTTCAACAAAAAAACGCAGAACATGACGTTACTCTGACGTCATTGGCGGTTGATCTATTTAAACCTCATCTTTTTCCTTTGGCCAACATATGTACAATTAATGTGAAAGGGGGTACTGAAAGTTTGGTGACGTTACTAGCGTTGATTTAGTATATGTTGCAAAATAAGGTGAGGAGGGCAAAAAATAGCCCCCCCCCTTTCCAGTAAGTTGCAAGTTGAGCATTCCCCAACTTGCGAATCCAGCAATGTTACATTTCGTTCCACCATTTTTTTTGTTTTATCTCCACCCGTGCTCGCCACTTAACCCTATTCGTTATCCCTATTAGATAGGTATGTTCTGACTAGCAATGAGAATGAGATCC
Organism: Chirona hameri; assembly: GCA_036785665.1. Taxonomy (NCBI): domain Eukaryota; kingdom Metazoa; phylum Arthropoda; class Thecostraca; order Balanomorpha; family Balanidae; genus Chirona; species Chirona hameri. The sequence continues at coordinate 39,824 of JAXIVJ010004220.1, read as the reverse complement.
AAGTCCTGGTGAACATATACTGCATAATACTGTTTTTCCTGAGTTGCTGGGCAGCCAAGGAACCTGTCCTTGAAATTTCATGGAGTTCCGGTCCTGATTTGATTTTTTGTCCGTCCCCAACAGCGATGCGGTGACGAGGCCGGTTCTTGTGGAGCCTGAGGGATTCGAGAGGGAAATTGTCAACTCCAGCTTCATTTGTAGCACAGGTGAGTGCCGATGAACTAGTCACTCCTACGAAGTCGGCAGCTTAAACAATGCGTTGAGTGCAAAAACAGCATCTTTGCGCAAGTAGTGCAATAAAGCAGCGTACGTTGTTCAATTTGTTAGCTTACCATCAATCGCAGGTTTTCCTCCTAAATTATAAACAAGAGCTTCGACACATAATTTGAAGTGGGAGAGTGGGAACAGCGAGGTGGTTTCCCCCTACCAGTCCCATAGGGTTAATGTTGACCTTCTGCGAATCTGAGAGCTGGATTTATCTTTGGGGGATGCCCCCGGCCACCAACCACCGGTGACCATGCTGGTAGTTCTAACGCATGATCCCTTCCTTTTCGGCATCGTTACAAACATTCAGCACGTCTAGGGAGTCTAAATATAGGAAGTCCCGTGCCTGTCATCTGAGCGGACAGCAGCAGCCTTTTCGGCATCGTTACAAACATTCAGCGCGTCTAGGGAGTCTAAATATAGGGAGTCCCGTGCCTGTCATCTGAGCGGACAGCAGCAGCCTTTTCGGCATCGTTACAAACATTCAGCGCGTCTAGGGAGTCTAAATATAGGAAGTCTCGTGCCAGTCATCTGAGCAGACAGCAGCAGCCTTTTCGGCATCGTTACAAACATTCAGCGCGTCTAGGGAGTCTAAATATAGGAAGTCCCGTGCCTGTCATCTGAGCGGACAGCAGCAGCCTTTTCGGCATCGTTACAAACATTCAGCGCGTCTAGGGAGTCTAAATATAGGGAGTCCCGTGCCTGCCATCGGAGCGGATAGCAGCAGCCTTTTCGGCATCGTTACAAACATTCAGCGCGCCTAGGGAGTCTAAATATAGGGAGTCCCGTGCCTGTCATCTGAGCGGACAGCAGCAGCCTTTTCGGCATCGTTACAAACATTCAGCGCGTCTAGGGAGTCTAAATATAGGGAGTCCCGTGCCTGTCATCTGAGTGGACAGCAGCAGCCTTTTCGGCATCGCTACAAACATTCAGCGCGTCTAGGGAGTCTAAATATAGGGAGTCCTGTGCCTGCCATCGGAGCGGACAGCAGCAGCCTTTTCGGCATCGTTACAAACATTCAGCGCGTCTAGGGAGTCTAAATATAGGAAGTTCCGTGCCTGTCATCTGAGCGGACAGCAGCAGCCTTTTCGGCATCGTTACAAACATTCAGCGCGTCTAGAGAGTCTAGATATAGGGAGTCCCGTGCCTGTCATCTGAGTGGACAGCAGCAGCCTTTTCGGCATCGTTACAAACATTCAGCGCGTCTAGGGAGTCTAAATATAGGGAGTCCCGTGCCTGTCATCTGAGCGGACAGCAGCAGCCTTTTCGGCATCGTTACAAACATTCAGCGCGTCTAGGGAGTCTAAATATAGGGAGTCCCGTGCCTGCCATCTGAGCGGACAGCAGCAGCCTTTTCGGCATCGTTACAAACATTCAGCGCGTCTAGGGAGTCTAAATATAGGGAGTCCCGTGCCTGCAATCTGAGCGGACAGCAGCAGCCTTTTCGGCATCGTTACAAACATTCAGCGCGTCTAGGGAGTCTAAATAGAGGAAGTCCCGTGCCTGTCATCTGAGCGGACAGCAGCAGCCTTTTCGGCATCGTTACAAACATTCAGCGCGTCTAGAGAGTCTAAATATAGGGAGTCCCGTGCCTGCCATCTGACCGGACAGCAGCAGCCTTTTCGGCATCGTTACAAACATTCAGCGCGTCTAGAGAGTCTAAATATAGAGAGTCCCGTGCCTGCCATCTGAGCGGACAGCAGCAGCCTTTTCGGCATCGTTACAAACATTCAGCGCGTCTAGAGAGTCTAAATATAGGGAGTCCCGTGCCTGTCATCTGAGCGGACAGCAGCAGCCTTTTCGGCATCGTTACAAACATTCAGCGCGTCTTAGGGAGTCTAAATATAGGGAGTCCCGTGCCTGCCATCGGAGCGGACAGCAGCAGCCTTTTCGGCATCGTTACAAACATTCAGCGCGTCTAGGCAGTCTAAATATAGGGAGTCCCGTGCCTGTCATCTGAGCGGACAGCAGCAGCCTTTTCGGCATCGTTACAAACATTCAGCGCGTCAAGGGAGTCTAAATATAGGGAGTCCCGTGACTGTCATCTGAGCGGACAGCAGCAGCCTTTTCGGCATCGTTACAAACATTCAGCGCGTCTAGGCAGTCTAAATATAGGGAGTCCCGTGCCTGTCATCTGAGCGGACAGCAGCAGCCTTTTCGGCATCGTTACAAACATTCAGCGCGTCTAGGGAGTCTAAATATAGAGAGTCCCGTGCCTGTCATCTGAGCGGACAGCAGCAGCCTTTTCGGCATCGTTACAAACATTCAGCGCGTCTAGGGAGTCTAAATATAGAGAGTCCCGTGCCTGTCATCTGAGCGGGCAGCAGCAGCCTTTTCGGCATCGTTACAAACATTCAGCGCGTCTAGGGAGTCTAAATATAGGGAGTCCCGTGCCTGTCATCTGAGCGGACAGCAGCAGCCTTTTCGGCATCGTTACAAACATTCAGCGCGTCTAGGGAGTCTAAATATAGGGAGTCCCGTGCCTGTCATCTGAGCGGACAGCAGCAGCCTTTTCGGCATCGTTACAGCGCGTCTAGGGAGTCTAAATATAGGGAGTCCCGTGCCTGCCATCGGAGCGGACAGCAGCAGCCTTTTCGGCATCGTTACAAACATTCAGCGCGTCTAGGGAGTCTAAATATAGGGAGTCCCGTGCCTGTCATCTGAGCGGACATTAGCAGCCTTTTCGGCATCGTTACAAACATTCAGCGCGTCTAGGGAGTCTAAATATAGGGAGTCCCGTGCCTGCCATCGGAGCGGACAGCAGCAGCCTTTTCGGCATCGTTACAAACATTCAGCGCGTCTAGGGAGTCTAAATATAGAGAGTCCCGTGACTGTCAACTGAGCGGACAGCAGCAGCCTTTTCGGCATCGTTACAAACATTCAGCGCGTCTAGGGAGTCTAAATATAGAGAGTCCCGTGACTGTCATCTGAGCGGACAGCAGCAGCCTTTTCGGCATCGTTACAAACATTCAGCGCGCCTAGGGAGTCTAAATATAGAGAGTCCCGTGCCTGTCATCTGAGCGGACAGCAGCAGCCTTTTCGGCATCGTTACAAACATTCAGCGCGTCTAGGGAGTCTAAATATAGAGAGTCCCGTGCCTGTCATCTGAGCGGGCAGCAGCAGCCTTTTCGGCATCGTTACAAACATTCAGCGCGTCCAGGGAGTCTAAATATAGGGAGTCCCGTGCCTGTCATCTGAGCGGACAGCAGCAGCCTTTTCGGCATCGTTACAAACATTCAGCGCGTCTAGGGAGTCTAAATATAGGGAGTCCCGCGCCTGTCATCTGAGCGGACAGCAGCAGCCTTTTCGGCATCGCTACAGCGCGTCTAGGGAGTCTAAATATAGGGAGTCCCGTGCCTGCCATCGGAGCGGACAGCAGCAGCCTTTTCGGCATCGTTACAAACATTCAGCGCGTCTAGGGAGTCTAAATATAGGAAGTCCCGTGCCTGTCATCTGAGCGGACAGCAGCAGCCTTTTCGGCATCGTTACAAACATTCAGCGCGTCTAGGGAGTCTAAATATAGGGAGTCCCGTGCCTGTCATCGGAGCGGACAGCAGCAGCCTTTTCGGCATCGTTACAAACATTCAGCGCGTCTAGGCAGTCTAAATATAGGAAGTCCCGTGCCTGTCATCTGAGCGGACAGCAGCAGCCTTTTCGGCATCGTTACAAACATTCAGCGCGTCTAGGCAGTCTAAATATAGGAAGTCCCGTGCCTGTCATCTGAGCGGACAGCAGCAGCCTTTTCGGCATCGTTACAAACATTCAGCGCGTCTAGGGAGTCTAAATATAGGGAGTCCCGTGCCTGCCATCTGAGCGGACAGCAGCAGCCTTTTCGGCATCGTTACAAACATTCAGCGCGTCTAGGGAGTCTAAATATTGGGAGTCCCGTGCCTGTCATCTGAGCGGACATTAGCAGCCTTTTCGGCATCGTTACAAACATTCAGCGCGTCTAGGGAGTCTAAATATAGAGAGTCCCGTACCTGTCATCTGAGCGGACAGCAGCAGCCTTTTCGGCATCGTTACAAACATTCAGCGCGTCTAGAGAGTCTAAATATAGGGAGTCCCGTGCCTGTCATCTGAGCGGACAGCAGCAGCCTTTTCAGCATCGTTACAAACATTCAGCGCGTCTAGAGAGTCTAAATATAGGGAGTCCCGTGCCTGTCATCTGAGCGGACAGCAGCAGCCTTTTCGGCATCGTTACAAACATTCAGCGCGTCTAGAGAGTCTAAATATAGGGAGTCCCGTGCCGGTCATCTGAGCGGACAGCAGCAGCCTTTTCAGCATCGTTACAAACATTCAGCGCGTCTAGAGAGTCTAAATATAGGGAGTCCCGTGCCTGTCATCTGAGCGGACAGCAGCAGCCTTCTCGGCATCGTTACAAACATTCAGCGCGTCTAGAGAGTCTAAATATAGGGAGTTCCGTGCCTGTCATCTGAGCGGACAGCAGCAGCCTTTTCGGCATCGTTACAAACATTCAGCGCGTCTAGGGAGTCTAAATATAGGGAGTCCCGTGCCTGTCATCTGAGCGGACAGCAGCAGCCTTTTCGGCATCGTTACAAACATTCAGCGCGTCTAGGGAGTCTAAATATAGGGAGTCCCGTGACTGTCATCTGAGCGGACAGCAGCAGCCTTTTCGGCATCGTTACAGCGCGTCTAGAGAGTCTAAATATTAGGAGTCCCGTGCCTGTCATCTGAGCGGACAGCAGCAGCCTTTTCAGCATCGTTACAAACATTCAGCGCGTCTAGGGAGTCTAAATATAGGGAGTCCCGTGACTGTCATCTGAGCGGACAGCAGCAGCTTTTCGGCATCGTTACAAACATTCAGCGCGTCTAGGGAGTCTAAATATAGGGAGTCCCGTGACTGTCATCTGAGCGGACAGCAGCAGCCTTTTCGGCATCGTTACAAACATTCAGCGCGTCTAGGGAGTCTAAATATAGGGAGTCCCGTGACTCATCTGAGCGGACAGAAGCAGCCTTTTCGTCATCGTTACAAACATTCAGCGCGTCTAGGGAGTCTAAATATAGGGAGTCCCGTGCCTGTCATCTGAGCGGACAGCAGCAGCCTTTTCGGCATCGTTACAAACATTCAGCGCGTCTAGAGAGTCTAAATATAGGGAGTCCCGTGCCTGTCATCTGAGCGGACAGCAGCAGCCTTTTCGGCATCGTTACAAACATTCAGCGCGTCTAGGGAGTCTAAATATAGGGAGTCCCGTGCCTGTCATCTGAGCGGACAGCAGCAGCCTTTTCGGCATCGTTACAAACATTCAGCGCGTCTAGAGAGTCTAAATATAGGGAGTCCCGTGCCTGTCATCTGAGCGGACAGCAGCAGCCTTCTCGGCATCGTTACAAACATTCAGCGCGTCTAGAGAGTCTAAATATAGGGAGTCCCGTGCCTGTCATCTGAGCGGACAGCAGCAGCCTTTTCGGCATCGTTAAGTCAAAGTCAAAGTCAAAGTCGAAGTCGACAAGAAGAGAGCAGCCATCATCGGATGCATCTATCGGCCCCCATCAACAACTGCGTCACAGGTCAACAGTGACTATGATGACATAGAAGCGCAGCTGCAGACTGTCATTGCAGCCCACTCATCGCAGAAACTCGTTCTGGCCGGTGACCTGAACTCGGATCCTCAAACAAACCCCTCTGCACACAGACGACTTCTAGAGCTCGAGAACTACGGACTGCATAACCAAGTTCATGACCCCACGTTCTACCGCGGCGATATCCGCTCTGTGCTGGATGTTGTGCTCATGTCGGGTGAATTATGCGGGGGTAATGTGAAGCCTCAGTGCAGTGTTCAGTTGTGTGACTACACCTCACACCACCGGCGTGTTGTTATCACCACTGTCATTTCACGCACAAGAGTCAAGCCCATGTACCGCACCGGTCGTAATTGGCGTGCGTTAAACCCAGTGGACTTTATCGCTGACGTACGCGCCACCGACTGGACCACAGTGGTCAGGCAGGACGATTCGTGCGAACGGCAGTGGGAACGTTTTTCATCTGAGATGAACCGCATTCTGGACCTTCATGTACCCCTCCGCAGGTACCGTGTGTATAATCCATCGCCACCACCTGTCAGTGACGACACACTGGACCTGATGCAGCAACGCAGGGAAGCCAAAAACAGCGGCGACACCGATCTGTACAATCAGCTTAACGCTGTAGTGAAACGGGCCATTAGAGACGACTGCCGTGACACAATCTCGCAGCGCATTATTAACTCACATCCTTCAACGCTGTACCGCCAACTTCAGCCCATCATATCGCCGAAAAGAGGCTCGCCCACACAGCCTGTTGATCTTACACCTGACGATTTGAACACATATTTTACCTCCATCGGCACAGAAACACGTGACAAAGTCATGACACAGTTTACTCAGTCGGGCCGCGAGCCGCTCAGTGTACGGTTACCGCGTGTGAATGCTGGCGCCCTGAATATCGTGCCCGTCACCCTGGACCACCTCCAGCGCATCCTATCCTCACTGCCCAACAAATCCTCCAGTGTGGAAGGAGACATTCCTTTAAAAGTATTCAAACTCACCTTTGAAGTCACCGGCCGCTCATTACTTCGTATTATCAACAAAAGCATCGCAACCGAAACTGTTCCTTCTGCTTGGAAAAGTGCTATAGTCATACCTGTGTATAAAAGGAACGATCCGTCATCAGCATCTAACTTCAGACCTATTACTCTCGTCCCTACCATTTGTAAAATAATGGAGAAAATCGTGCATCAGCAGCTTGAGCATTATTTGCGGGAGCAATGCCTTTTTAGTAACGATCAGCATGGTTTTATGTGCAATCACTCAACTAGTACCGCTTTATTAACTGTCACTGACGAAATTCTGCATGGTATGGACCGATCTGAAGTAACTCTTTTAACACTTATAGATTTAAGTCGCTGTTTTGATGTTGTCGACCATTCCACTCTTCTCACTAAGCTTCAATTGCTTCAAATCTCGCCTGGATGGTTCAGAAGCTATTTAGAGGGCCACACACAGCGTGTAAGATCTGGAGAAGCCTTATCTGGACCCCAAAATATTACGATTGGCACTTTCCAGGGTTCGTGCCTTGGCCCTTTACTTTTCAACATTGCCAGCAACGACCTAACCTGTCATATCCCATCCAACATCAACGGTTTTCGGGTGACAGTGGCGCGATACGCGGATGACACCCAGATCGCCATCACTGGACCGCGCAGCAGGCTGACAGAAATGCAAGCTTCACTTGAGTCTGTCCTCGACACTATGTGTACATGGTTTCTCCAACATGGCATGATGGTCAATGCAGGAAAGACCGAGCTCATGCTTTGCGGGGACAGACGCCAGCTAAGTCAGATCTCAGAGCCGCCCACTGTGAAATTTATGGATGATTCGCTGCATTGTTCTAATAGTGTTAAAAATCTCGGTGTCATCATGGATCCAGTGTTATCTTGGGACCTACATATCAAACATGTAATTGATCGTTGTACTGGTATCCTAGTTGCTCTACTAAACGCTAAACATTTGTTACCCGCCGACGTGCTGCCGCTCATTATTGATGCCTTAGTTTTCTCTCATGTCCGCTATTGCGCGCAAGTGTATGCGAGTGCCAACCGTACAACAATCTTAAGGTTGCAGAAAGTGTTAAATTTTGCTGCTAGAGTGATATCAGGTAGGAAAAAATTTGATCATATCTCTGACGTTTTGTTGCAGCTCGATTGGTTCAATGCGGAACAACTCTTAAACTTCAATGACATATGTCTTCTGCATAAGATTTTAGTGACAGGAGAACCTGAAGTTCTGCGTACCTCACTGTCATATAATCATGAGCATACTAGTCGCCGGTCCAGACAATCGCATCATCTATACCTACATCGTGTCACTAATAACCACGGAAAGCGTTCCTTTAAGTACCGAGCCGTCCAGCTGTATAACAATCATGTCGTGGGCAATGAACTGGCCGGTCTGTCCCTGCGTGCCCTCAAAACCAGCATTCGTGACATTTTAAAGAGTGCTTGATATCTTTTAACCAGCATCATTGTGTCCATGTCCATTGTTTACATTTCAGTCGCTGTTTATTTTTAGATTACCAATTGCATGTGATACTAATGTACTGACGATGGTCTGAGAATAGCCCTTTTATTGTGGATTGACCTGATCTTGTGCAATACAATACAAACATTCAGCGCGTCTAGGGAGTCTAAATATAGGGAGTCCCGTGCCTGTCATCTGAGCGGACAGCAGCAGCCTTTTCGGCATCGTTACAAACATTCAGCGCGTCTAGGGAGTCTAAATATAGGGAGTCCCGTGACTGTCATCTGAGCGGACAGCAGCAGCCTTTTCGGCATCGTTACAGCGCGTCTAGAGAGTCTAAATATTAGGAGTCCCGTGCCTGTCATCTGAGCGGACAGCAGCAGCCTTTTCAGCATCGTTACAAACATTCAGCGCGTCTAGGGAGTCTAAATATAGGGAGTCCCGTGACTGTCATCTGAGCGGACAGCAGCAGCCTTTTCGGCATCGTTACAAACATTCAGCGCGTCTAGGGAGTCTAAATATAGGGAGTCCCGTGACTGTCATCTGAGCGGACAGCAGCAGCCTTTTCGGCATCGTTACAAACATTCAGCGCGTCTAGGGAGTCTAAATATAGGGAGTCCCGTGACTGTCATCTGAGCGGACAGAAGCAGCCTTTTCGTCATCGTTACAAACATTCAGCGCGTCTAGGGAGTCTAAATATAGGGAGTCCCGTGCCTGTCATCTGAGCGGACAGCAGCAGCCTTTTCGGCATCGTTACAGCGCGTCTAGAGAGTCTAAATATTAGGAGTCCCGTGCCTGTCATCTGAGCGGACAGCAGCAGCCTTTTCAGCATCGTTACAAACATTCAGCGCGTCTAGGGAGTCTAAATATAGGGAGTCCCGTGACTGTCATCTGAGCGGACAGCAGCAGCCTTTTCGGCATCGTTACAAACATTCAGCGCGTCTAGGGAGTCTAAATATAGGGAGTCCCGTGACTGTCATCTGAGCGGACAGCAGCAGCCTTTTCGGCATCGTTACAGCGCGTCTAGAGAGTCTAAATATTAGGAGTCCCGTGCCTGTCATCTGAGCGGACAGCAGCAGCCTTTTCAGCATCGTTACAAACATTCAGCGCGTCTAGGGAATCTAAATATAGGGAGTCCCGTGACTGTCATCTGAGCGGACAGCAGCAGCCTTTCCGGCATCGTTACAAACATTCAGCGCGTCTAGGGAGTCTAAATATAGGGAGTCCCGTGACTGTCATCTGAGCGGACAGCAGCAGCCTTTTCGGCATCGTTACAAACATTCAGCGCGTCTAGGGAGTCTAAATATAGGGAGTCCCGTGACTGTCATCTGAGCGGACAGAAGCAGCCTTTTCGGCATCGTTACAAACATTCAGCGCGTCTAGGGAGTCTAAATATAGGGAGTCCCGTGCCTGTCATCTGAGCGGACAGCAGCAGCCTTTTCGGCATCGTTACAGCGCGTCTAGAGAGTCTAAATACTAGGAGTCCCGTGCCTGTCATCTGAGCGGACAGCAGCAGCCTTTTCGGCATCGTTACAAACATTCAGCGCGTCTAGGGAGTCTAAATATAGGGAGTCCCGTGCCTGTCATCTGAGCGGACAGCAGCAGCCTTTTCGGCATCGTTACAAACATTCAGCGCGTCTAGAGAGTCTAAATATAGGGAGTCCCGTGCCTGTCATCTGAGCGGACAGCAGCAGCCTTCTCGGCATCGTTACAAACATTCAGCGCGTCTAGAGAGTCTAAATATAGGGAGTCCCGTGCCTGTCATCTGAGCGGACAGCAGCAGCCTTTTCGGCATCGTTACAAACATTCAGCGCGTCTAGGGAGTCTAAATATAGGGAGTCCCGTGCCTGTCATCTGAGCGGACAGCAGCAGCCTTTTCGGCATCGTTACAAACATTCAGCGCGTCTAGGGAGTCTAAATATAGGGAGTCCCGTGACTGTCATCTGAGCGGACAGCAGCAGCCTTTTCGGCATCGTTACAGCGCGTCTAGAGAGTCTAAATATTAGGAGTCCCGTGCCTGTCATCTGAGCGGACAGCAGCAGCCTTTTCAGCATCGTTACAAACATTCAGCGCGTCTAGGGAGTCTAAATATAGGGAGTCCCGTGACTGTCATCTGAGCGGACAGCAGCAGCCTTTTCGGCATCGTTACAAACATTCAGCGCGTCTAGGGAGTCTAAATATAGGGAGTCCCGTGACTGTCATCTGAGCGGACAGCAGCAGCCTTTTCGGCATCGTTACAAACATTCAGCGCGTCTAGGGAGTCTAAATATAGGGAGTCCCGTGACTGTCATCTGAGCGGACAGAAGCAGCCTTTTCGTCATCGTTACAAACATTCAGCGCGTCTAGGGAGTCTAAATATAGGGAGTCCCGTGCCTGTCATCTGAGCGGACAGCAGCAGCCTTTTCGGCATCGTTACAGCGCGTCTAGAGAGTCTAAATATTAGGAGTCCCGTGCCTGTCATCTGAGCGGACAGCAGCAGCCTTTTCAGCATCGTTACAAACATTCAGCGCGTCTAGGGAGTCTAAATATTGGGAGTCCCGTGACTGTCATCTGAGCGGACAGCAGCAGCCTTTTCGGCATCGTTACAAACATTCAGCGCGTCTAGGGAGTCTAAATAGAGGAAGTCCCGTGCCTGCCATCTGAGCGGACAGCAGCAGCCTTTTCGGCACCGTTACAAACATTCAGCGCGTCTAGGGAGTCTAAATAGAGGAAGTCCCGTGCCTGCCATCTGAGCGGACAGCAGCAGCCTTTTCGGCATCGTTACAAACATTCAGCGCGTCTAGGGAGTCTAAATATAGGGAGTCCCGTGCCTGTCATCTGAGCGGACAGCAGCAGCCTTTTCGGCATCGTTACAAACATTCAGCGCGTCTAGGGAGTCTAAATATAGGGAGTCCCGTGCCTGTCATCGGAGCGGACAGCAGCAGCCTTTTCGGCATCGTTACAAACATTCAGCGCGTCTAGGCAGTCTAAATATAGGAAGTCCCGTGCCTGTCATCTGAGCGGACAGCAGCAGCCTTTTCGGCATCGTTACAAACATTCAGCGCGTCTAGGCAGTCTAAATATAGGAAGTCCCGTGCCTGTCATCTGAGCGGACAGCAGCAGCCTTTTCGGCATCGTTACAAACATTCAGCGCGTCTAGGGAGTCTAAATGTAGGGAGTCCCGTGCCTGCCATCTGAGCGGACAGCAGCAGCCTTTTCGGCATCGTTACAAACATTCAGCGCGTCTAGGGAGTCTAAATATTGGGAGTCCCGTGCCTGTCATCTGAGCGGACATTAGCAGCCTTTTCGGCATCGTTACAAACATTCAGCGCGTCTAGGGAGTCTAAATATAGAGAGTCCCGTACCTGTCATCTGAGCGGACAGCAGCAGCCTTTTCGGCATCGTTACAAACATTCAGCGCGTCTAGAGAGTCTAAATATAGGGAGTCCCGTGCCTGTCATCTGAGCGGACAGCAGCAGCCTTTTCAGCATCGTTACAAACATTCAGCGCGTCTAGAGAGTCTAAATATAGGGAGTCCCGTGCCTGTCATCTGAGCGGACAGCAGCAGCCTTTTCGGCATCGTTACAAACATTCAGCGCGTCTAGAGAGTCTAAATATAGGGAGTCCCGTGCCTGTCATCTGAGCGGACAGCAGCAGCCTTTTCGGCATCGTTACAAACATTCAGCGCGTCTAGAGAGTCTAAATATAGGGAGTCCCGTGCCTGTCATCTGAGCGGACAGCAGCAGCCTTTTCAGCATCGTTACAAACATTCAGCGCGTCTAGAGAGTCTAAATATAGGGAGTCCCGTGCCTGTCATCTGAGCGGACAGCAGCAGCCTTCTCGGCATCGTTACAAACATTCAGCGCGTCTAGAGAGTCTAAATATAGGGAGTCCCGTGCCTGTCATCTGAGCGGACAGCAGCAGCCTTTTCGGCATCGTTACAAACATTCAGCGCGTCTAGGGAGTCTAAATATAGGGATACCCGTGCCTGTCATCTGAGCGGACAGCAGCAGCCTTTTCGGCATCGTTACAAACATTCAGCGCGTCTAGGGAGTCTAAATATAGGGAGTCCCGTGACTGTCATCTGAGCGGACAGCAGCAGCCTTTTCGGCATCGTTACAGCGCGTCTAGAGAGTCTAAATATTAGGAGTCCCGTGCCTGTCATCTGAGCGGACAGCAGCAGCCTTTTCAGCATCGTTACAAACATTCAGCGCGTCTAGGGAATCTAAATATAGGGAGTCCCGTGACTGTCATCTGAGCGGACAGCAGCAGCCTTTTCGGCATCGTTACAAACATTCAGCGCGTCTAGGGAGTCTAAATATAGGGAGTCCCGTGACTGTCATCTGAGCGGACAGAAGCAGCCTTTTCGGCATCGTTACAAACATTCAGCGCGTCTAGGGAGTCTAAATATAGGGAGTCCCGTGCCTGTCATCTGAGCGGACAGCAGCAGCCTTTTCGGCATCGTTACAGCGCGTCTAGAGAGTCTAAATATTAGGAGTCCCGTGCCTGTCATCTGAGCGGACAGCAGCAGCCTTTTCGGCATCGATACAAACATTCAGCGCGTCTAGGGAGTCTAAATATAGGGAGTCCCGTGCCTGTCATCTGAGCGGACAGCAGCAGCCTTTTCGGCATCGTTACAAACATTCAGCGCGTCTAGAGAGTCTAAATATAGGGAGTCCCGTGCCTGTCATCTGAGCGGACAGCAGCAGCCTTCTCGGCATCGTTACAAACATTCAGCGCGTCTAGAGTCTAAATATAGGGAGTCCCGTGCCTGTCATCTGAGCGGACAGCAGCAGCCTTTTCGGCATCGTTACAAACATTCAGCGCGTCTAGGGAGTCTAAATATAGGGAGTCCCGTGCCTGTCATCTGAGCGGACAGCAGCAGCCTTTTCGGCATCGTTACAAACATTCAGCGCGTCTAGGGAGTCTAAATATAGGGAGTCCCGTGACTGTCATCTGAGCGGACAGCAGCAGCCTTTTCGGCATCGCTACAAACATTCAGCGCGTCTAGGGAGTCTAAATATAGGGAGTCCCGTGACTGTCATCTGAGCGGACAGAAGCAGCCTTTTCGTCATCGTTACAAACATTCAGCGCGTCTAGGGAGTCTAAATATAGGGAGTCCCGTGCCTGTCATCTGAGCGGACAGCAGCAGCCTTTTCGGCATCGTTACAGCGCGTCTAGAGAGTCTAAATATTAGGAGTCCCGTGCCTGTCATCTGAGCGGACAGCAGCAGCCTTTTCAGCATCGTTACAAACATTCAGCGCGGCTAGGGAGTCTAAATATAGGGAGTCCCGTGACTGTCATCTGAGCGGACAGCAGCAGCCTTTTTCGGCATCGTTACAAACATTCAGCGCGTCTAGGGAGTCTAAATATAGGGAGTCCCGTGACTGTCATCTGAGCGGACAGCAGCAGCCTTTTCGGCATCGTTAAAAACATTCAGCGCGTCTAGGGAGTCTAAATATAGGGAGTCCCGTGACTGTCATCTGAGCGGACAGAAGCAGCCTTTTCGTCATCGTTACAAACATTCAGCGCGTCTAGGGAGTCTAAATATAGGGAGTCCCGTGCCTGTCATCTGAGCGGACAGCAGCAGCCTTTTCGGCATCGTTACAAACATTCAGCGCGTCTAGAGAGTCTAAATATAGGGAGTCCCGTGCCTGTCATCTGAGCGGACAGCAGCAGCCTTTTCGGCATCGTTACAAACATTCAGCGCGTCTAGGGAGTCTAAATATAGGGAGTCCCGTGCCTGTCATCTGAGCGGACAGCAGCAGCCTTTTCGGCATCGTTACAAACATTCAGCGCGTCTAGGGAGTCTAAATATAGGGAGTCCCGTGCCTGTCATCTGAGCGGACAGCAGCAGCCTTTTTGGCATCGTTACAAACATTCAGCGCGTCTAGGGAGTCTAAATAGAGGAAGTCCCGTGCCTGCCATCTGAGCGGACAGCAGCAGCCTTTTCGGCATCGTTACAAACATTCAGCGCGTCTAGGGAGTCTAAATAGAGGAAGTCCCGTGCCTGCCATCTGAGCGGACAGCAGCAGCCTTTTCGGCACCGTTACAAACATTCAGCGCGTCTAGGGAGTCTAAATAGAGGAAGTCCCGTGCCTGCCATCTGAGCGGACAGCAGCAGCCTTTTCGGCATCGTTACAAACATTCAGCGCGTCTAGGGAGTCTAAATATAGGGAGTCCCGTGCCTGTCATCTGAGCGGACAGCAGCAGCCTTTTCGGCATCGTTACAAACATTCAGCGCGTCTAGGGAGTCTAAATATAGGGAGTCCCGTGCCTGTCATCGGAGCGGACAGCAGCAGCCTTTTCGGCATCGTTACAAACATTCAGCGCGTCTAGGCAGTCTAAATATAGGAAGTCCCGTGCCTGTCATCTGAGCGGACAGCAGCAGCCTTTTCGGCATCGTTACAAACATTCAGCGCGTCTAGGCAGTCTAAATATAGGAAGTCCCGTGCCTGTCATCTGAGCGGACAGCAGCAGCCTTTTCGGCATCGTTACAAACATTCAGCGCGTCTAGGGAGTCTAAATATAGGGAGTCCCGTGCCTGCCATCTGAGCGGACAGCAGCAGCCTTTTCGGCATCGTTACAAACATTCAGCGCGTCTAGGGAGTCTAAATATTGGGAGTCCCGTGCCTGTCATCTGAGCGGACATTAGCAGCCTTTTCGGCATCGTTACAAACATTCAGCGCGTCTAGGGAGTCTAAATATAGAGAGTCCCGTACCTGTCATCTGAGCGGACAGCAGCAGCCTTTTCGGCATCGTTACAAACATTCAGCGCGTCTAGAGAGTCTAAATATAAGGAGTCCCGTGCCTGTCATCTGAGCGGACAGCAGCAGCCTTTTCAGCATCGTTACAAACATTCAGCGCGTCTAGAGAGTCTAAATATAGGGAGTCCCGTGCCTGTCATCTGAGCGGACAGCAGCAGCCTTTTCGGCATCGTTACAAACATTCAGCGCGTCTAGAGAGTCTAAATATAGGGAGTCCCGTGCCTGTCATCTGAGCGGACAGCAGCAGCCTTTTCGGCATCGTTACAAACATTCAGCGCGTCTAGAGAGTCTAAATATAGGGAGTCCCGTGCCTGTCATCTGAGCGGACAGCAGCAGCCTTTTCAGCATCGTTACAAACATTCAGCGCGTCTAGAGAGTCTAAATATAGGGAGTCCCGTGCCTGTCATCTGAGCGGACAGCAGCAGCCTTCTCGGCATCGTTACAAACATTCAGCGCGTCTAGAGAGTCTAAATATAGGGAGTCCCGTGCCTGTCATCTGAGCGGACAGCAGCAGCCTTTTCGGCATCGTTACAAACATTCAGCGCGTCTAGGGAGTCTAAATATAGGGAGTCCCGTGCCTGTCATCTGAGCGGACAGCAGCAGCCTTTTCGGCATCGTTACAAACATTCAGCGCGTCTAGGGAGTCTAAATATAGGGAGTCCCGTGCCTGTCATCTGAGCGGACAGCAGCAGCCTTTTCGGCATCGTTACAGCGCGTCTAGAGAGTCTAAATATTAGGAGTCCCGTGCCTGTCATCTGAGCGGACAGCAGCAGCCTTTTCAGCATCGTTACAAACATTCAGCGCGTCTAGGGAGTCTAAATATAGGGAGTCCCGTGACTGTCATCTGAGCGGACAGCAGCAGCCTTTTCGGCATCGTTACAAACATTCAGCGCGTCTAGGGAGTCTAAATATAGGGAGTCCCGTGACTGTCATCTGAGCGGACAGCAGCAGCCTTTTCGGCATCGTTACAAACATTCAGCGCGTCTAGGGAGTCTAAATATAGGGAGTCCCGTGACTGTCATCTGAGCGGACAGAAGCAGCCTTTTCGGCATCGTTACAAACATTCAGCGCGTCTAGGGAGTCTAAATATAGGGAGTCCCGTGCCTGTCATCTGAGCGGACAGCAGCAGCCTTTTCGGCATCGTTACAAACATTCAGCGCGTCTAGAGAGTCTAAATATAGGGAGTCCCGTGCCTGTCATCTGAGCGGACAGCAGCAGCCTTTTCGGCATCGTTACAAACATTCAGCGCGTCTAGGGAGTCTAAATATAGGGAGTCCCGTGCCTGTCATCTGAGCGGACAGCAGCAGCCTTTTCGGCATCGTTACAAACATTCAGCGCGTCTAGGGAGTCTAAATATAGGGAGTCCCGTGCCTGTCATCTGAGCGGACAGCAGCAGCCTTTTCGGCATCGTTACAAACATTCAGCGCGTCTAGGGAGTCTAAATATAGGAAGTCCCGTGCCTGCCATCGGAGCGGACAGCAGCAGCCTTTTCGGCATCGTTACAGCGCGTCTAGGGAGTCTAAATATAGAGAGTCCCGTGCCTGCCATCGGAGCGGACAGCAGGCTCCATGTGACCCCGGTGACCGTGTCCTCCAGCGGACAACAATGAGCTGAGCGGAGCGGGAGCTGACCTGGACGTCACCTGGCCGCTCACCCTACCGGCTGACCTGGTGCCCGGCTCGGAGCGGGCTCGCGTGGAAGTGGTCGGTGACCTGCTGGGACCAAGTATCGACGTACGTGCTCTGTCCGACAGCGGTCTGTTCGGCACCATTTATCCTCCAGGCGAACTCACTCTCAGTCTAGGCAATCCGGCGCTGCAGACGTTACGCTGTGGCTTGATACGTTACAGGGTGTATGCTAGCAGCAGTAGACCTCTAGGACACGTGTCATGGGAATATGCAGAGAACAAGATCACGGCTGTGTCTCTATTTTTTTCGTCGGAGTTGATTCTATTGAAGACCTAAATCTCGCCTATTTCCCTTGCATTTGTGATTGCATTCTTGATTTATTTTAGTCAAGAAGTCCATTGGCACACATGCTTGCGTTTACGCATCAATGCCATTTCCTGGTAATGCTTTTATCAGGACAATTCAGTGCAAATAATTAAGAAAAATGATCTAAGAGGAAAGTCACCCTGATTAGATTTAACCTGAGATGTTATCAGTAATAAGGAGATATGCCGGTGAAATATTCTTGAGAATAACTTGCAGAAGCATAAATTCACACTTTTCCTTTCCGTTCGAAATCTGAGGCAAGCGACTCACGTCAATATTGTTCAATGAAGGATATGTCGTCTCCTCCAACATAACTTGTAGTCTGACCTGGTACGTCAGCCAACGGGCTGTGTGTCTGTCTGTCTGGAATGAAGGATATGTCGTCTCCTCCAACATAACTTGTAGTCCCTGGTACGTCAGCCAACGGGCGGTGTGTCTGTCTAGGAAACGGGCTGTGCGTCTGTCTGTCTGGAATGAAAGATATGTCGTCTCCTCCAACATAGCTTGTAGTCCCTGGTACGTCAGCCAACGGGCTGTGCGTCTGTCTGTCTGGAATGAAGGATATGTCGTCTCCTCCAACAGAACTTGGAGTCCCTGGTACGTCAGCCAACGGGCTGTGCGTCTGTCTGTCTGGAATGAAGGATATGTCGTCTCCTCCAACAGAACTTGGAGTCCCTGGTACGTCAGCCAACGGGCTGTGCGTCTGTCTGTCTGGAATGAAGGATATGTCGTCTCCTCCAACATAACTTGTAGTCCCTGGTACGTCAGCCAACGGGCTGTGCGTCTGTCTGTCTGGAATGAAGGATATGTCGTCTCCTCCAACATAACTTGTAGTCCCTGGTACGTCAGCCAACGGGCTGTGTGTCTGTCTGTCTGGAATGAAGGATATGTCGTCTCCTCCAACAGAACTTGTAGTCCCTGGTACGTCAGCCAACGGGCTGTGCGTCTGTCTGTCTGGAATGAAGGATATGTCGTCTCCTCCAACAGAACTTGTAGTCCCTGGTACGTCAGCCAACGGGCTGTGCGTCTGTCTGTCTGGAATGAAGGATATGTCGTCTCCCCCAACAGAACTTGGAGTCGCTGGTACGTCAGCCAACGGGCTGCGGAGAGCAGAACATGGTGCTCTTTGCGCCGAACATCCACGTCATGAAGTACCTCGCCGCAGTCGGGGAGCTCACAGAGACTCTCAAAGACAGGCTCATCAAAAACATGAAATCAGGTGAATACGAATGGCTTGTTCGTGAAATGAAATGAAGAAGAAAAAAATATATAAAAAAAATCGATGGACTTGAGTAAAAGGCATTGGCTTTCATTTGTCAAGCACATGCAGATTAAGCATGTAGGTGTATAAGGTTGTGCTTGATTGTTCTTGAAATGCCTTTGTGCCTCATAGCATGCGACTTGTGGGCTCTGCAATGCTAGCCGCACAGAAGCAACGCTACTTGAAAAGCGGCTGATCGTGATCTCGGATAGCAGTTTGATTTTACCTCAGGCTGCAGCTACCGACTTCCAATAAAACAAAACCGGAAATGCATTGTATCCCCGCGCTCCCGGTATCTAACTGCTGAGCTGACCTGCTGAGCTAACTGCTGCTTGCTCTCTAACTGCTGAGCTGACCGTCTGCTGCTTGCTCTCTAACTGCTGAGCTGACCGTCTGCTGCTGACTGCTGCTGCTGCTATATAACTGCTGAGCTGACCGTCTGCTGCTTGCTCTCTAACTGCTGAGCTGACCGTCTGCTGCTTGCTCTCTAACTGCTGGGCTGACCGTCTGCTGCTTGCTCTCTAACTGCTGAGCTGACCGTCTGCTGCTTGCTTTCTAACTACTGAGCTGACCGTCTGCTGCTTGCTCCAGGCTATCAGCGGGAGCTCACATACCGCCATCGCGACAAGTCGTACTCTGCATTCGGTGCGTCCGACAGCTCCGGATCCATGTGGCTGACCGCATTCGTCGTCAAGTCGTTTGGAGACGCCAAGAACTTCATCTCCATCGACAAAGGCGACCTGGAAGGCAGCGTGAGATGGATTGAGTCAAAGCAAGTGATGTATGGCTGCTTCCCGCCCATAGGCCAGCTTCTCAACAAGGCGATGAAGGTGTGTGTTATACTGCTGCACGAGTTGATGGGAAACTTGCTTCGTCCGGCCTCCCCGAGAAGACATCGCTCGAAGATGAAGGGAGGATAGGAAATCAGACCCCCAGTCCACTCTCATTCTTCAACCACTTTTAATGGCGATGTACTTGTGGTTGATGGATGCAATTGATCAATTGTCTGGAGCCACACAACAAGTAGGAGCCTTACGTGTGGCAACAAGTTTACACATTTATCACTTTCAAAGCATAGAACATTAATTTCGAATGTCAACCTAAAGCATAAAAGACTTTGAACTCCGTTAAATGGTAATGTCCACATGAGGCTGTGTCTTCGACCATTCTTCGTTTGTACATCAGGACATGTCAGGATCAGGATATCAGGACATCAGGACATGTCAGGATCAGGATATCAGGACATCAGGACATCAGGACATGTCGCCTGTTCCTGACCAGACACGCCCCATCCACGTTGCAGGGAGGCGTCTCCTCAGGAGGTCAGCAGGCTCTCACGGCGTTTGTCACGTTGCAGGGAGGCGTCTCCTCAGGAGGTCAGCAGGCTCTCACAACGCTTGTCACGTTGCAGGGAGGCGTCTCCTCAGGAGGTCAGCAGGCTCTCACAACGCTTGTCACGTTGCAGGGAGGCGTCTCCTCAGGAGGTCAGCAGGCTCTCACGGCGTTTGTCACGATGCAGGGAGGCGTCTCCTCAGGAGATCAGCAGGCTCTCATGGCGTTTGTCACGTTGCAGGGAGGCGTCTCCTCAGGAGGTCAGCAGGCTCTCACGGCGTTTGTCACGATGCAGGGAGGCCTCTCCTCAGGAGGTCAGCAGGCTCTCACGGCGTTTGTCACGTTGCAGGGAGGCGTCTCCTCAGGAGGTCAGCAGGCTCTCACGGCGTTTGTCACTATTGCGCTTTTACGGTCGTCCGTTATCCTGAACAACAACACACTGCGCGACGCCTTCTACTGTCTACATCAGGTCGGTTTACACTGCGAAACGCCTTCCACTGTCTACATCAGGTCGGTTTACACTGCGCAACGCCTGCCACTGTCTACATCAGGTCAGTTTACACTGCGCAACGCCTTCCACTGTCTACATCAGGACAGTTTACGCACCGACTCACGGTAGTTGCGTGAGTCATGTTACGGACCGACTCACGGGAGTCGCGTGAGTCATGTTACGGACCGACTCACGGGAGTTGCGTGAGTTATGTTACGGACCGACTCACGGGAGTTGCGTGAGTCATGTTACGGACCGACTCACGGGAGTTGCGTGAGTTATGTTACGGACCGACTCACGGGAGTTGCGTGAGTCATGTTACGGACCGACTCACGGGAGTTGCGTGAGTCATGTTACGGACCGACTCACGGGAGTTGCGTGAGTCATGCAACACATGTTTTGTGAGTTATGTTACACGTATAATTCGATAGTGATATTCATTTTACGAACTGAATTCATTTACGTGAGTTATTGTCAAATTCAGGTCAAGTTCAGGTCACTGAAGGTCAAAATTTGAAATTGATAAATATCAATAAAGAAGACATGTTTATGGAGCAGTTTTCTCTCAGGAATACAGTGCTGCTGGCATCTATTTGTCTCTGTCTGGTCAATCAAAGCCAACAAATGCCATTCAAATTATGACGTCATGAGTTACCCATACCTTAGATGTCATAAGTCAGTCAAAAATGGAGATATCAGTTTTAAATTTGGTATGGTAGTTGACTGGGTATGGTTCTCTGACATATCTTCCGTTTTTTTAATATTTTATAACATTTTTATTTTGTGATAATTTTCCACAAAAAAAAATCGAGTTTTTTGGGGACAAAAACTAAACATTCACAAAATCCGAGATAGGAAGTTTGTAGCCCTTGTAATTTTCTATCTTTTGGCGTTTTTATTGCATTTCACTTCAAATGTGGCATTTGTATGGTTTTGCAAAGTTTAGCTGATTTTGGAGTAAAACTCGTGTGTAGTGACGTCACTAAATTCGCTATAACTCGAGAAAAACAAAATCTTAGAAATGTCTTCATTTTTGCTCACAAGACGTAACAATGATTTATAAGAAGGTACCCGAAGTTTCACGTTGAAAGCGCTATTAGTTGTTCAGCTATTGCGAAAATTAATCAGGGGGGGGGGCGTTAACCCTCGCCCTACGGGGGTCCTAAAACGACCCCTTTTCTTGCATAACGTTTTAGACATACAGCACATCTTTCTGAAATTTTCAGCAGTTAAATATAAAACAATTATACGTATGCTGTACAAATTTCATTGAAATTGGTTGAGAAATCTGGGAAATAATGATGTTTTCATGACGTCATGTTGGTGGAAAAACTATAAATGTTTGAAAAATCGTAGAAAACAGAGTTTTAAAGCAAATTGTAAACGCAATAAATCGAAAATATTAAATATCATTTTCTTTAAAATGGCAGTCTCGGATTTTCGAAATTTTTGGTTTTTGACCCCCAAAATGAACAAAAACTGATTTTTTGGGGGAAAATCACCACAAAATCAAAATTTTCAAAGATGTTAAAAAAATGGAACATGTGTGAGAGAACTGGGTATGGACAATTCTCAAACCAAATTTCAAAAGCAATATCTCTATTTTTGACTGAGTGATGGCTCCCTAAGTGTAAGAAATTCATGACGTCATTTTTTTAATAACTTTTTTGGACTCTTTTTGACCAGATACGAATAAATAATTACTTTTTCTGTACTTCTGAGACAACACTGTTCTAGGAACATGCCTTTTTATTTACATTTATCAGTTTCTCATTTTGAGGATTTCTGACAGAACAAAATCGCTGTTCTGGACGTGGTCAATCGAGGTCATTCACTTGACCTGGAAGGTCACTCGTTGACCCGAAACCTAAAAATGGCATACCGTTAGATTTCAAACATGACAGGCAACATGTTGGTTCTTACTGCGTTGATCTATGTTGCTTGGTTTGTAAGTTAACAGGGGTGTTTTTAGGACCCCCCCCCCCCCTGTAGGGCGAAGGTGAAAAAAAGCTCCCGTAGGGCGAGGGTTAAACGCCCCCACCCCAGTCAATGGAGGGATAAACCGCGCACTGCAGGGGGATTTGCACCGAACACGAACTGCAGGGGGGTGATTTCTGCCCCCCCCCCCCACCGTGAGATCTCGAAAACTACGCGACGTAGCAACAAGCAGAAAACGGCGTTTGATAGCGTGATACTCGAAAGTATCAAAAGTATGATAGTAAAAGTATGATACACGAAAGTAAGTAACTTGTTCTATCGAAAGTGTTTCAGTATTTGTTCAAGGCAGGTCAAAATTGAAGTCACCAGAGGTCATCAAAGATCAAAATTGTGCAGTTTTTTTTTCCTCTTTTAGCCCTCGCCCTACCTGGGGGCCTGACATCCCCCTCCTCTATTGATATTCCTCCTCCTCTATTGACTCCTTCTTTATTGATATTTATCAATTTCAAAATTTGACCTTCAGTGACCTGAACGTGACTGAACTTGACAATAGCTTCACGTAAATGAATTCAGTTGGTAAAATGACTATCACTATTGAATTATACGTATCAAATAACCCATAAAACATGATTTTCGTAGATATTTTGCGAATTGTGATTTGTTGTGACCTAACCTTGACCGTGACCTTTGACAACAATCTCACTTTAGCCCATGCGAGATGTGCATAATACCTTTGGCAGCACTTTGGGTGATCATGGTCGTAATACCTTTGGCAGCACTTTGGGTGATCATGGTCGTAATCGATGGCTTGTGCTGGAAAGTATGAATCATAAACTAAAATACGTCGATTTTGACCTTTGACCTGACCGTGACCTGACATTTGACCTCACTTTGAAATGTTTGAGCATGCTTTAGATATATCTAGTTGAGAGCTTTCGAATTCCGCCTTGCGCGTCTCGCTGTTATCATTGGTTCGGAAGATAACCAGGGGGCGTTTAACGCCCACCACGCCCCCCCCCCCCCCGCCGTCAATGCCGTCCCAAAATTATTGTCCTATCGCTATTAGGTAAAAGTTATTTGCGAAAAACAGTTTGGCCAAAAATAGTATGTTTTGCCTTTGATGACGTCTGAAGCCTAAACTATTAACCTGAGCCAAAATCTGACGACGCAATAGCGATTGCATTTTTCAAGAGCTTTAGATCGCTGTTTCTGTTTGTTCCTAGCGATCATAGCTCTCGATATATTTGGGGGTTTCTGGAGCGAAGTCCTGAAACTGGAAAATCTGACCTTTGATGACCTCTGGTGACCTCAATATTCACCTCAGCAAAAAAAATTGTCGAAAAAGTTTCCAAATGATTTTTAACGGGCTTTTGAACGGTGTGTTTTACACCCCATAGGAGCCGAGATAGCGGGGTGGGGTTTAACACACACACACACACACACACACACACACACACACACACACACACACACACACACACGCACGCACACGCGCACGGGCACGCGCACGGGCACGCGCGCGCACACGCGCACACACACACACACACACACACACACACACACACACACACACACACACACACACACACACACACACACACACACACACACACACACACACACACACACACACACACACACACACACACACACACACACACACACACACACACACACACACACACACACACACACACACACACACACACACACACACACACACACACACACACACACACACACACACACACACACACACACACACACACACACACACACACACACACACACACACACACACACACACACACACACACACACACACACACACACACACACACACACACACACACACACACACACACACACACACACACACACACACACACACACACACACACACACACACACACACACACACACACACACACACACACACACACACACACACACACACACACACACACACACACACACACACACACACACACACACACACACACACACACACACACACACACACACACACACACACACACACACACACACACACACACACACACACACACACACACACACACACACACACACACACACACACACACACACACACACACACACACACACACACACACACACACACACACACACACACACACACACACACACACACACACACACACACACACACACACACACACACACACACACACACACACACACACACACACACACACACACACACACACACACACACACACACACACACACACACACACACACACACACACACACACACACACACACACACACACACACACACACACACACACACACACACACACACACACACACACACACACACACACACACACACACACACACACACACACACACACACACACACACACACACACACACACACACACACACACACACACACACACACACACACACACACACACACACACACACACACACACACACACACACACACACACACACACACACACACACACACACACACACACACACACACACACACACACACACACACACACACACACACACACACACACACACACACACACACACACACACACACACACACACACACACACACACACACACACACACACACACACACACACACACACACACACACACACACACACACACACACACACACACACACACACACACACACACACACACACACACACACACACACACACACACACACACACACACACACACACACACACACACACACACACACACACACACACACACACACACACACACACACACACACACACCCCCCTCCCCCCCCCCCCCCCCCCCCGGCATGGCGAAGGTGGCCCCGAGCACGGGCACGGCGCGGATTAAGGAGGCCCTCCATGCTCCAAAGAGGCCCATCTTAAATGGAGGCCCCTTTATTTTTTTGGAAAAATGTTCCGGGTGAGGGTAGCGAAGGAGACCCTCTCGTGTGGGGAAGGAGCTCCCCATTTGCAGAAATGCAACCCCACCGTGCGTAAAGGAAACCCTTCTGTGAGGGCAGGGCCCCTGGAGGCCGGAAGAACCCGCTGGAAGTCAGAAAGGTACCTCTAGAAGCCAGATAGACTCTCAAGACGACAGAGAGGGCCATATACAAGTCAGAGGGCCTCCTGGGGGCTAGAGGGGGCCTGGAGGCCAGAGGAGGCCCCATATAGGCTATAAATGGCCCTGCAGACGTCAGAGCAGGCCCTATCAAGTTCAGAGAGGCCCTCTGGAGGTCAGAGGGGCCCCTGGAGGCCGGATGTGCCCCTTGGAGGCCAGAAGGGCCGCTGAAGGCCAAGAGGGGCCCCGGAGGCCAGAAGGGCCCCGGAGGCCAGAAGGTCCCCGGAGGCCAGAAGGGCCTCCGGGGACACTGGAGGTCAAAGTGGCCCCTGTAGGCCAAGGGGCCCTATGGGGATTGGAGGGGGCCCTGTAAAGGTTAGACGGCCCATAGATGTCATAGGGCCCCTGGAGGCTAGAGGGGGCCCTCTGGAAGCAAGAGAGGCCCTCTGTAGGTCAGAGAGCCTCCTGTAGGCCAGAGAGGGCACTAAGAAGGTCAGAGGGACCAAATGGATGTCATAGGGGACCCTGCATGCCACAGTGGCCTATGGAAGACAAAAGGGTCTTTTGGAAGCCAGAAAGGGCCCTCTCTGCCGCCTTCTATACGTTAAAGTGGGCCACACACACACACACACACACACACACACACACACACACACACACACACACACACACACACACACACACACACACACACACACACACACACACACACACACACACACACACACACACACACACACACACACACACACACACACACACACACACACACACACACACACACACACACACACACACACACACACACACACACACACACACACACACACACACACACACACACACACACACACACACACACACACACACACACACACACACACACACACACACACACACACACACACACACACACACACACACACACACACACACACACACACACACACACACACACACACACACACACACACACACACACACACACACACACACACACACACACACACACACACACACACACACACACACACACACACACACACACACACACACACACACACACACACACACACACACACACACACACACACACACACACACACACACACACACACACACACACACACACACACACACACACACACACACACACACACACACACACACACACACACACACACACACACACACACACACACACACACACACACACACACACACACACACACACACACACACACACACACACACACACACACACACACACACACACACACACACACACACACACACACACACACACACACACACACACACACACACACACACACACACACACACACACACACACACACACACACACACACACACACACACACACACACACACACACACACACACACCCCCCCCTCCCCCCCCCCCCCCCCCCCCGGCATGGCGAAGGTGGCCCCGAGCACGGGCACGGCGCGGATTAAGGAGGCCCTCCATGCTCCAAAGAGGCCCATCTTAAATGGAGGCCCCTTTATTTTTTTGGAAAAATGTTCCGGGTGAGGGTAGCGAAGGAGACCCTCTCGTGTGGGGAAGGAGCTCCCCATTTGCAGAAATGCAACCCCACCGTGCGTAAAGGAAACCCTTCTGTGAGGGCAGGGCCCCTGGAGGCCGGAAGAACCCGCTGGAAGTCAGAAAGGTACCTCTAGAAGCCAGATAGACTCTCAAGACGACAGAGAGGGCCATATACAAGTCAGAGGGCCTCCTGGGGGCTAGAGGGGGCCTGGAGGCCAGAGGAGGCCCCATATAGGCTATAAATGGCCCTGCAGACGTCAGAGCAGGCCCTATCAAGTTCAGAGAGGCCCTCTGGAGGTCAGAGGGGCCCCTGGAGGCCGGATGTGCCCCTTGGAGGCCAGAAGGGCCGCTGAAGGCCAAGAGGGGCCCCGGAGGCCAGAAGGGCCCCGGAGGCCAGAAGGTCCCCGGAGGCCAGAAGGGCCTCCGGGGACACTGGAGGTCAAAGTGGCCCCTGTAGGCCAAGGGGCCCTATGGGGATTGGAGGGGGCCCTGTAAAGGTTAGACGGCCCATAGATGTCATAGGGCCCCTGGAGGCTAGAGGGGGCCCTCTGGAAGCAAGAGAGGCCCTCTGTAGGTCAGAGAGCCTCCTGTAGGCCAGAGAGGGCACTAAGAAGGTCAGAGGGACCAAATGGATGTCATAGGGGACCCTGCATGCCACAGTGGCCTATGGAAGACAAAAGGGTCTTTTGGAAGCCAGAAAGGGCCCTCTCTGCCGCCTTCTATACGTTAAAGTGGGCCTATGGGGATCCGGGAAGCCAGAGGGGTCTTATGGAGGTCAGAAGGGCCTATGAAGGCCAGAGGAGGCCATCTGAAGACCAGAACTGCAGCCCATTGATTACACCGAGCACAAGTCTGGCTAGTACACATAGTACACATGGTTACCATTTGGTTGTGTTATGTGAGATGTGACTGACCCGCCTTGTGTTATATGTTATGTGACTGACCCGCCTTGTGTTATGTGGGACGTGACTGACCCGCCTTGTGTTATGTGGGATGTGACTGACCCGCCTTGTGTTATTTGAGACGTGACTGACCCGCCTTGTGTTACGTGGGATGTGACTGACCCGCCTTGTGTTATGTGGGATGTGACTGACCCGCCTTGTGTTATGTGGGATGTGACTGACCCGCCTTGTGTTATTTGGGACGTGACTGACCCGCCTTATGTTATGTGGGATGTGACTGACCCGCCTTGTGTTATGTGGGATGTGACTGACCCGCCTTGTGTTATGCGGGATGTGACTGACCCGCCTTGTGTTATATGTTATGTGACTGACCCGCCTTG
The DNA here is from genome assembly GCA_036785665.1 of Chirona hameri. NCBI lineage: Eukaryota > Metazoa > Arthropoda > Thecostraca > Balanomorpha > Balanidae > Chirona > Chirona hameri. The sequence continues at coordinate 11,839 of JAXIVJ010004220.1, read as the reverse complement.
TTATGTGGGACGTGACTGACCTGCCTTGTGTTATTTGGGATGTGACTGACCCGCCTTGTGTTATGTGGGATGTGACTGACCCGCCTTGTGTTATGTGGGATGTGACTGACCCGCCTTGTGTTATTTGGGATGTGACTGAACAGCCTTGTGTTACGTGGGATGTGACTGACCCGCCTTGTGTTATGTGGGATGTGACTGACCCGCCTTGTGTTATGTGGGATGTGACTGACCTGCCTTGTGTTATTTGGGATGTGACTGACCCGCCTTGTGTTATGTGGGATGTGACTGACCCGCCTTGTGTTATGTGGGACGTGACTGACCCGCCTTGTGTTATATGTTATGTGACTGACCCGCCTTGTGTTATGTGGGATGTGACTGACCCGCCTTGTGTTATGTGAGACGTGACTGACGCGCCTTGTGTTATGTGAGACGTGACTGACCCGCCTTGTGTTATGTGGGACGTGACTGACCCGCTTTGTGTTATGTGGGGCGTGACTGACCCGCCTTGTCTTATGTGGGACGTGACTGACCCGCCTTGCGTTATGTGGGGTGTGACTGACCCCCCTTGTGTTATGTGGGACGTGACTGACCCGCCTTGTGTTATATGTTATGTGACTGACCCGCCTTGTGTTATGTGGGATGTGACTGACCCGCCTTGTGTAATGTGGGATGTGACTGACCCGCCTTGTGTTATATGTTATGTGACTGACCCGCCGTGTGTTATGTGGGATGTGACTGACCCGCCATGTGTTATATGTTATGTGACTGACCCGCCTTGTGTTATGTGGGACGTGACTGAACCGCCTTGTGTTATGTGGGATGTGACTGACCCGCCTTGTGTTATGTGGGACGTGACTGACCCGCCTTGTGTTATGCGGGACGTGACTGACCCGCCTTGTGTTATGTGGGATATGACTGACCCGCCTTGTGTTATGTGGGACGTGACTGACCCGCCTTGTCTTATGTGGGACGTGACTGACCCGCCTTGTGTTATGTGGGGTGTGACTGACCCGCCTTGTGTTATGTGGGGTGTGACTGACCCGCCTTGTGTTATGCGGGATGTGACTGACCCGTCTTGTGTTATATGTTATGTGACTGACCCGCCTTGTGTTATGTGGGATGTGACTGACCCGCCTTGTGTTATGTGGGATGTAACTGACCCGCCGTGTGTTATTTGGGATGTGACTGACCCGCCTTGTGTTACGTGGGATGTGACTGACCCGCCTTGTGTTATGTGGGATGTGACTGACCCGCCTTGTGTTATGTGGGATGTGACTGACCCGCCTTGTGTTATGTGGGACGTGACTGACCCGCCTTGTGTTATATGTTATGTGACTGACCCGCCTTGTGTTATGTGGGATGTGACTGACCCGCCTTGTGTTATGTGGGATGTGACTGACCCGCTTTGTGTTATGTGGGGCGTGACTGACTCGCCTTGTGTTATGTGGGGTGTGACTGACCCGCCTTGTGTTATATGGGGTGTGACTGACCCGCCTTGTGTTATGCGGTATGTGACTGACCCGCCTTGTGTTATATGTTATGTGACTGACCCGCCTTGTGCTATTTGGGATGTGACTGACCCGCCTTGTGTTATGTGGAATGTGACTGACCCGCTTTGTGTTATGTGGGATGTGACTGACCCGCCTTGTGTTATGCGGGATGTGACTGACCCGCCTTGTGTTATGTGGGATATGACTGACCCGCCTTGTGTTATGTGGGACGTGACTGACCCGCCTTGTGTTATATGTTATGTGACTGACCCGCCTTGTGTTACGTGGGATGTGACTGACCCGCCTTGTGTTATGTGGGATGTGACTGACCTGCCTTGTGTTATGTGGGATGTGACTGACCCGCCTTGTGTTATGTGGGACGTGACTGACCCGCCTTGTGTTATATGTTATGTGACTGACCCGCCTTGTGTTACGTGGGATGTGAATGACCCGCCTTGTGTTATGTAGGACGTGACTGACCCGCCTTGTGTTATGCGGGATGTGACTGACCCGCCTTGTGTTATGCGGTATGTGACTGACCCGCCTTGTGTTATGTGGGATGTGACTGACCCGCCTTGTGTTATGTGGGACGTGACTGACCCGCCTTGTGTTATATGTTATGTGACTGACCTGCCTTGTGTTATGTGGGACGTGACTGACCCGCCTTGTGTTATGTGGGACGTGACTGACGCGCCTTGTGTTATATGAGATGTGACTGACCCGCCTTGTGTTATGTGGGATGTGACTGACCCGCCTTGTGTTATGTGGGATGTGACTGACCCGCCTTGTGTTATGTGGGGCGTGACTGACCCGCCTTGTGTTATGTGGGGCGTGACTGACCCGCCTTGTCTTATGTGGGACGTGACTGACCCGCCTTGTGTTATTTGGGATGTGACTGACCCGCCTTGTGTTATGTGGGACGTGACTGACCCGCCTTGTGTTATATGTTATGTGACTGACCCGCCTTGTGTTATGTGGGATGTGACTGACCCGCCTTGTGTTATGTGAGATGTGACTGACCCGCCTTGTGTTATGTGGGATGTGACTGACCCGCCTTGTGTTACGTGGGACGTGACTGCCCTGCCTTGTGTTATGTGGGACGTGACTGACCCGCCTTGTGTTATGTGGGGTGTGACTGACCCGCCTTGTGTTATGTGGGATGTGACTGACCCGCCTTGTGTTATGTGGGATGTGACTGACCCGCCTTGTGTTATTTGGAATGTGACTGACCCGCCTTGTGTTATATGTTATGTGACTGACCCGCCTTGTGTTATGTGGGATGTGACTGACCCGCCTTGTGTTATATGTTGTGACTGACCCGCCTTGTGTTATGCGGGACGTGACTGACCCGCCTTGTGTTATATGTTATGTGACTGACCCGCCTTGTGTTATGTGGGACGTGACTGACCCGCCTTGTGTTATGTGGGACGTGACTTACCCGCCTTGTGTTACGTGGGACGTGACTGACCCGCCTTGTGTTATATGTTATGTGACTGACCCGCCTTGTGTTATGTGGGATGTGACTGACCCGCCTTGTGTTATGCGGGGTGTGACTGACCCGCCTTGTGTTATTTGGGACTTGACTGACCCGCCTTGTTATGTGGGATGTGACTGACCCGCCTTGTGTTATGCGGGATGTGACTGACCCGCCTTGTTATTTGGGACGTGACTGACCCGCCTTGTGTTATATGTTATGTGACTGACCAGCCTTGTGTTATGTGGGATGTGACTTACCCGCCTTGTGTTATGCGGGATGTGACTGACCCGCCTTGTGTTATGTGAGACGTGACTGACCCGCCTTGTGTTATGTAGGACGTGACTGACCCGCCATGTGTTATGTGAGACGTGACTGACCCGCCTTGTGTTGTGTGGGACGTGACTGACGCGCCTTGTGTTATGTGGGATGTGACTGACCCGCCTTGTATTATGTGGGACGTGACTGACCCGCCTTGTGTTATATGTTATGTGACTGACCCGCCTTGTGTTATTTGGGACGTGACTGACCCGCCTTGTGTTACGTGGGGTGTGACTGACCCGCCTTGTGTTATGTGAGGCGTGACTGACACGCCTTGTGTTATGTGGGGTGTGACTGACCCGCCTTGTGTTACGTGGGATGTGACTGACCCGCCTTGTGTTATGTGGGATGTGACTGACCCGCCTTGTGTTATGTGGGATGTGACTGACCCGCCTTGTGTTATGTGGACGTGACTAACCCGCCTTGTGTTATGTGGGACGTGACTGACTCGCCTTGTGTTATGTGAGACGTGACTGACCCGCCTTGTGTTATGTGAGACGTGACTGACCCGCCTTGTGTTATGTGGGACGTGACTGACCCGCCTTGTGTTATATGTTATGCGACTGACCCGCCTTGTGTTATGTGGGATGTGACTGACCCGCCTTGTGTTTTGCGGGATGTGACTGACCCGCCTTGTGTTATGCGGGACGTGACTGACCCGCCTTGTGTTATGTGGGATGTGACTGACCCGCCTTGTGTTATGCGGGACGTGACTGACCCGCCTTGTGTTATGTGGGATGTGACTGACCCGCCTTGTGTTATGTGGGATGTGACTGACCCGCCTTGTGTTATGTGGGATGTGACTGACCCGCCTTGTGTTATATGTTATGCGACTGACCCGCCTTGTGTTATGTGGGACGTGACTGACCCGCCTTGTCTGGTGCAGGATTCCGATACGGATCTGTACCAGCTCACCCTGCGCACCTACGCCAGGGCGCTGGCTGGACACACGGCTGAGGCACGCGACGGTCTGGCACAGCTGAAGAACAGAGCCACCAAGCATGAAGGACAGATGTTCTGGCAGAACTCGGGTGAGCTATGCGCATGCGCAGGCTCTTCCTGCACTGGCCTGAGTCACAGCCTCTCCCTCCTTTACTCACATGTGCATGTAATCAACCGCGTGTTGATCGCATCGCAACTGCACCGCGTGCATGCATACTGCATGCAACATATCTTTCCTGCTCCTTCCTACCCCCCCCCCCCCCCTCCCCCCTATATGAGTTCACCTCGATTTACATGACAGCGGCAAGATACGTGATCGGCTACATCTAACGCTGGGACCCTGTTCGGTAACGCTTCGTGCCCTATGCTAATGAGGACATTGGGGCGGACAGACACAACGAACAGCGCTATTAACGCAAACTTCGGGTACTTTCTCCTGCATCAATGTTACGTCTGCCGTGAAAATGAAGCAATTTCGTCGAAAATGTTTGCAGATATAGCAAATTTAGTGACGTCACTACACACGAGTTTGACGACAAAATCAGCCAAACTTGAATAGGCCAAGGGCGAAGGCCAAAAACGAAAATATAACATGTATTAGACTTCATGTCTTGGGGGCAAAACTTAGTTTGCCCCCCCCCCTGAACAGCCTTGGGGGGGGGGGCATGTCCCCGTTGCCCCCCCCCCCCCCCCCTGGAACCGCCCTGGGGGGGGGGGCTGACAGCCCCCTTCCCTGTTAACATCCAAACCAAGCAACATAGAGCAATGCGGTAAGAACCAGCATGTTGCCTGTCATGAGAGGAATATAACAGTATTATATTTTTAAGTTTCAGGTCAACGGGTGACCTTCTAGGTCAAGTGAACGGCCTAAGATCGACCACGTCCAAAAATATAGATTTTTCTCTATCCGTCGTCATTACCAAAGTCATGAGTATAACACGATATGGTTAGCGTCAAAATGCTGGTCGTTGTATTAGCTATCTGGCAATATATCGATGTTTAGGTCTGGACCAGATAATGACCTCTTAGGTAACAGGAATCGTCACCATAGATGAGAATTGATATGCGTTTTGCATTACCCCCATGTACAGGTCGCTTAGTATAACTTCCGAATGGAGAGAGATAGAGACACCGTCAAAAGTAACGTGTTTCCTGTCATAAGGACAATCCAAAGGCATCCCATTTTGAGCATCTAGGTCAACTGGTGACCTTTGGGTTCAGGTCAATGGCACTTTGGGGTCTGACATGACCTTGACGAAAATTTCGTAGGTCACGATCTATTTGTTATATACACTTCAAATTTGGATAAGATACGTATAATTGTTGTTAAAAAAACTCAGCTACTCAAAATTTCAGCAATATGCGCCGCATGTGTCAAAATGTATTGAAGAAAAAACTCAGGGAGGCCTGTCGCCCCCCCCCCCCCCTCCCTGTACGGCGAGGGTTAACTCGTCATTGACTGGGGGGCGTTTAACGCCTCCCTAATGAATGTTCGTAATAGCCAAACAAATAATAGCGCTATCAACGTAAAACTAACGGGTGTCGTTTAATAAATCACGTTTACGTCTTTTGTGAAAAAATAAAGCGACGCAAATAGAGCTATAGCGAATTTAGTGACGTCACTCCACACGAGTTTTAAAACAACAACAAAAAACTTTAACAGGCCGTATAAATGCCATATTTTGAGCAAAGTCCAATACAGAAACACCAAAAGATAGAAAATGGGAAGGGCTACAACATGGCTATTTCGGAATTAGAAAGTTTTGTTTTTACCTCCCCAAAAAAAATTGGGGGTGGGAAAACTGCCCACAAAATAAATTGTTTTCAAAGATATTGAAAAACCGGAAGATACGTCAGAGAACCACACATGGGAAACAACCATGCCAAATTCCAAAATGATATCACCTTTTTGACTGACCTATGGCATCTAGAGTATGGGTAACTCATGACGTCATATTTCTTAATTGCATTTTTGGGGCTTTTATTGACTAGATACAGACAAATAAATGCCACCACTGTATTTATGAGACAAAACTGGCCTAGAAACATGCCTTTATTATTTAGATTTATCAATTTAAAATGTTGACCTTCAGTGACCTGATCTTGACCTGAAATTGACATTAACTTCACGTAAATGAAATCAGGTGGTAAAATGATATATCTATCGAATTATACGTGGAAAATAACCCATAAAACATGTGTTGCATGACTTTCGTAGATATTTTGCGCATAGGGACCTTTTGTGACCTGACCTTGACCTTGAGCTTTGCCAACAGTCGCACTTTAGCTCATGAGGGATATGTATCATACCTTTGGCAGCATATTGGCTGATCATGGTCGTAATATAAGGCTTTGCATGGAAACTATGGCCCATAAACTGAAATACGTCTATTTTGACCTTTGACCTGACCATCGCCTGACATTTGACCTCACTTTGACAAAATTCCGACGCGTAACGTGACGACTATCTTTGGCCAAGCTCACAATGAGTAGACCCAATTGTAGCCCCACTCAAGGGGAGGAACGCTTGTCATCTTCTCCAACATAGGCTAGGAGAAGCATGTCAATATTACCCAAGACATCCACACTTGTCAGTCGACATTAAATATGTACCAGCTTGTGTTGCTGTCTCCTATCGTAACCAATGTTCTGCCTTTGCCTTTGCCTTAGAATCTGAGGAGAACAAAGCCCTGAGTGTGGAGATGGGAGCGTACAACATCCTCACCATGGACCTACTGAGGCAGGCCGGGGATAAGCATCACTTCGCAGCCGCTCTCGCTGCTGTACGCTGGATCAACGAACAGAGGAACAGCCGCGGAGGATTCGTGTCCACACAGGCAAGGCCCTGGAATCGTATACATATTGAGATTCGCAACCCTAAAGATGATGGACCTCGAGAGAAAATGTCATATCAAAAATAATGCTAAATATTTTAATCTGTTAATTATTTGAACCAGATTCTGCATAATGCTTCCGCTTATTTCCGATCCAAATATTCAATGTGATTTCAATTTCAATTTGATGTAGAAAGACTCCAACCTTGTTGCTAATCCTATTCAGATACAAGGCTTCCTTCAAGGTATCAGACATGGTCCGGTGGGTCCGGTGGGTCTGGTGGGTCCGGTGGGTCCGGTGAGCCCGGAGACTGGTCCGGTGGGTCCGGTGGGTCCGGTGGGTCCGGTGGGTTCCGTGGGTCCGGGGACTGGTCCGGTGGGTCCGGAGGGTTCAGTGGGTCCGGTGGGTCCGGTGGGTCCGGTGGGTCCGGTGGGCCCGGTGGGTCCCGTGGGTTCCGTGGGTCCGGGGACTGGTCCGGTGGGTCCGGTGGGTTCCGTGGGTCCGGTGGGTCCGGTGGGTCCGGTGGGTCCGGTGGGTCCGGTGGGTCCGGTGGGTCCGGTGGGTCCGGTGGGTCCGGTGGGTCCGGTGGGTCCGGTGGGTCCGGTGGGTCCGGTGGGTCCGGTGGGTCCGGTGGGTCCGGTGGGTCCGGTGGGTCCGGTGGGTCCGGTGGGTCCGGTGGGTCCGGTGGGTCCGGTGAGTCCGGTGGGTCCGGTGGGTCCGGTGGGTCCGGTGGATCCGGTGAGTCCGGTGAGTCCGGTGGGTCCGGTGGGTCCGGTGGGTCCGGTGAGTTCCGTGGGTCCGGTGGGTCCGGTGGGTCCGGTGGGTTCCGTGGGTCCGGGGACTGGTCCGGTGGGTCCGGTGGGTCCGGTGGGTTCCGTGGGTCCGGTGGGTCCGGTGGGTCCGGTGGGTCCGGTGGGTCCGGTGGGTCCGGTGGGTCCGGTGGGTCCGGTGAGTTCCGTGGGTCCGGTGGGTCCGGTGGTTCCGGTGGGTTCCGTGGGTCCGGGGACTGGTCCGGTGGGTTGCCTTCAGTGCTGACCTCAGTGATATCCCCAGGACACCGTGTTGGCTCTGGAGGCTCTGGCCACCTTCTCAGCGTCACTGCCTCGCTCCGGCTTCTCCAACCTCAGATTGCACATCAGAGACCAGGGTGGCCTGAATGACATCATCAGCGTCACGTCCGCCAATCGGCTGCTGATGCAGACCCGTGACGTCACACGACTGCCGGGTCAGGTCCAGGTCCATGCTGAGGGCACCGGCTGCGCCCTGGTCCAGGTCAGTCAGGCGAGGCCAGGTCATGGGGCTGATAATGTCATCATAATGTATCACAAGAGAAGAACAGTGGGTGGTGTCTGAACCACGGCTGTGGTCAACTTAGTATTCTATCCCCTTTTGGTATGTCTCACTTCCCTGTCATTAGCCGGCGCCGTTCTCACTCCGCCGTCTCACTTCCCTGGCATTAGCCGGCGCCGTTCGGGAACCGTTTCTCACCTTGTGCATCGTCTGTGAAAATTGTCTGACAACCCAACTCCTGCTCGCATGAGTTGGTTTTAAGTCAAATTTGATTCACGATCGACTGGGTTGGCCACAACTGTGCTCTGAACGCATTATTATTGAGTATACCTAATATGTAACAAATTTCGGTGAAATATTAACCGAAATTTGGGAAACGTTGGATTATTTGTATGCATTTTTGCACGTCATTATAATTCATCCAACGGCTGAACGCGTAATGATCGCACAGCCGATTAAGCAACTATTAACGTAATGAGCCAAGTACCTACTTAAAAAACTGAATTACCCAATGTGTCTCTATTGTCCTTTGACAGACTGTTTTCAAGTACAATGTTCAGGCGACTGGCCCAAGTGAAGCACTGAGCATCTCGGTCAAATCCAAACCGCAGCCGTCTCAGAGCGGGTGTCTGAAACATATCATAGGTAAGCTGGCGGCACTGCCTGGTCCTAAGATTAGCGCGGGAAGTGTGGTTCTGGCGCGGGAGGTGTGGTTCTGGTGTGGTTCTGGCGCGGGAGGTGTGGTTCTGGCGCGGGAAGTGTGGTTCTGGTGCGGGAGGTGTGGTTCTGGCGCGGGAGGTGTGGTTCTGGTGCGGGAGGTGTGGTTCTGGTGTGGTTCTGGCGCGGGAGGTGTGGTTCTGGTGCGGGAGGTGTGGTTCTGGTGCGGGAGGTGTGGTTCTGGTGTGGTTCTGGCGCGGGAGGTGTGGTTCTGGTGTGGTTCTGTCGCGGGAGGTGTGGTTCTGGTGCGGGAGGTGTGGTTCTGGTGCGGGAGGTGTGGTTCTGGTGCGGGAGGTGTGGCTCTGGTGCGTGAGGTGTGGTTCTGGTGCGGGAGGTGTGGTTCTGGTGCGGGAGGTGTGGTTCTGGTGTGGTTCTGGCGCGGGAGGTGTGGTTCTGGTGTGGTTCTGTCGCGGGAGGTGTGGTTCTGGTGCGGGAGGTGTGGTTCTGGTGCGGGAGGTGTGGTTCTGGTGCGGGAGGTGTGGTTCTGGTGCGGGAGGTGTGGTTCTGGTGCGGGAGGTGTGGTTCTGGTGCGGGAGGTGTGGTTCTGGTGCGGGAGGTGTGGTTCTGGTGCGGGAGGAGTGGTTCTGGTGCGGGGTCCATTAGGTGCTCACCGCCCAGACACGCCATTATTAGTTAAATATACGCCGGTGCAGCGGTTAACTGAGGCACTGGTCAGTGAAAGCAACCGTAATCGGTGACTTACTCTTGTTTGCATTGTATAAAATACATCGGCAAAATAGGTATATCATGGCATACGAAAACACTTAATGTCCGGATGATCGTTTCAATGGTGTGCTTGCTTTCATATTGACATTTGTTTAGGCTGTGGAACTCGAGTAGCCATATTTGCATAAAGGCTGGTAAAGCAAAAATAGACAGATACATTGTGCGAGGTCTGCTGATTTGCTGAGTGTCACGGCCTCCTGAGTGTCGCTGAGTGTCGCTGAGTGTCGCTGAGTGTCGCGGCCTCCTGAGTGTCGCTGAGTGTCGCTGAGTGTCGCTGAGTGTCGCTGAGTGTCACGGCCTCCCGAGTGTCGCTGAGTGTCGCTGAGTGTCGCTGAGTGTCGCTGAGTGTCGCTGAGTGTCGCTGAGTGTCGCTGAGTATCGCGGAGTGTCGCGGCCTCCCTCATGACAGATGTATGCATTGTGTAGTACTGTTTGTTGATTTGCACATTATCGCGATGGCCTTCATCTACAGAAACTTGTGTCAGCTACACAAAGCCCGGAGAGACTAACATGGCTGTGGTAGAAGTTGAAATGGTCAGTGGATTCATCCCTGACAAAGAAAGTTTGGAGGCTTTGAAGAAACCTGCCGACGTGGGTGAGTGAAGCGAGTTGATACGATCCTGGTGTTCAGCCTGTGATCCCGGTGTTCAGCCTGTGTTCAGCCTGTGAGTGAAGCGATTTGACACGATCCCGGTGTTCAGCCTGTGCTACATATCTAACCTTTCACCTGGTGTGCTGATTTGTATAGTTGGCGTTTACAATCTTTATATGTCATCTGTGTTTGGGAACACAAGAGAAGACGCAAATGTGAGGACATCCAACTCGGTCCAACATCGAGACATCCAACTCTAACGGCCAATATCTAGAGAGAAAAAAATATTTAATTGCATCAATATGTACCTTTCAGCAATTATTACGAAAGAGCACGAAGCTTCGCTGGCCTTCCGTGGTGAAACAATAGGGGAATGTAGGGGAATAGGGGAATGTAGGGGAAACAATCTGAATATGAGCGGCCCGACCCGACCCGGCCCGGCCCGTGGCGGCGCTTTTAACACGGCATTTGCTGGAGTCTCAGCCGAACGCCATTGGCTGGGGGGGGGGGGGGCGTCCCCCTGGTTATCTTCCAAACCAATAACCGCAGCAAGACGCGGAAGGCGGCAATAGACCGCATCCAAAGCAAACACGAAAATAGCCAAGTAAGGTCACATGTCAGGTCAAATGTAAAAATTGAAATATTTGAGTTTGTGGGCCATACTTTCATCCAAAGCCTTATATTGAGACTATTATCGCAAAAAGTGTTCTCAAAGGTATAATACATATCCCGCATAAGCAACAGTTAAATTGTAAGCAAAAGGTCAAGGTCAGGTCACAAAAGTTCACTATTGGCAAAAGGTTTACGAAAATCATGCGACACAGGTTTTATGGTTTATTATACACAAGTAATTCGATAGTAGCAGCCATTTTCACAATCCGACAACATATAAGGTCAAGGTCAGGTCACACAAGGTCAAAATTTGAAATTGAAAATATAAATAAAAAGTCATGTTGCTAGTCCAGTTTTATCTCAGAAGAAAGGCAGTCCTGGCATTCATGTATTCGTATCTGGTCAATAAAAGCCAACAAATGCAATTAAAAAATATAACGTCATGAGTTACTCATACGTGGGAAGCCATAAGTCAGTCACAAATAAGAATATTGCTTTTTAATTTGGTTTGGATATTTCCACAAAAGTTTTTTTTTTAATCCGAGATAGCTATTTTGTAGCCCTTGCCATTTTCGGGCATTTGACGTTTTGGGATTGCATTTTACTCAAAATGGCATTGGTACGGCCTGCTAAAATTTAGCTGATTTTGGTGCAAAACTCGTGTTGGGATCGGCAATAAATTCGCTATATCTCGGAAAAGTTTCGACGAAATTACTTTATTCATTTTCGTACATAAGACGTAAAATTGATGTAGAATAAGGTACTTGAAGTTTCACGTCGATGGCGATTTTTTATTAAAAAAACTATTGCGAAAGTTCGTCAGGGGGGGGGGCAAAAAAC
>JAXIVJ010004219.1:60000-85282 GCA_036785665.1 Chirona hameri | reverse complement strand
AATTGTTTACCACTGCGCCCAACAACGCATTTTCATTATTTACCCTACTCCCAGCTCAACAGCATTTTTCCGCTTGGAACGTGGTAAAATGGCCCTGAGTCTTGAAAAGGGGCCCTGACGCTCCGGGGGCCCATAAAACTGGCCGCGGGTACTACCTTGGCGAAATATTGGATACGCCTATGCTTGTGGTACGGTATATATTAAACAAAAACAAGGTGAACGGTTCCCTTTGAAGGGACACTCCCATTTTAACATTAGTTTTGATTTAACATTAGTTTTGAGTTGAGATAGCCATGTTGTTGGATTTGCATTGAAATTAAGTAGGGTAGCAGTTAAAACAACCACATAGGTATAATCAAAAAGAAATTCGAGCTTGGTCTTGACAATTGTAACGAACAAGCCCCACGTGTATTTGAATAGGGGCTTAAAGCCGATGACGTCACCTCTCTTTACCAAATGGTGATGATAGTCGACTTGTTTTAAGGTTAGACTTGGAGATATTTGCGTGTTTCAAATGGTTTGGTAATTGGTTTGTTTTGTATTCAAAGAGCCAGAATTGTCTCGAAATAATTGCGCCATACTTTGGCAGCGTAAAGGATTTCTGTATAGCTCTCTAGAGCTCAATATGACATCAACCCAAATATTAAAACTTAACTTTGTATTAAATTGAGCACTGTTTGCGAGAAATAAATGTCATAATCGTGTTCGGCAGCAATTACTTCATATTTTGCACCACAAGCCGCGTACATTTTACAACTTTTGGGAAGGTGGGAGTGTCCCTTTAAGCGTTTAACGGAGCTGCGAGGAAATGGCTCAGACGTCACCATGAACACATCATAGGTAAAACGACTCATCAATTATACGTAGGTGTAATCGATTCTGTCATCTGTCAACATCTGCACTTTTTGTAGAAGACATCGACATGGGATCAGAAGAGAGTGACTATTTAGCACTTACATATATTGACAGAGCCATACATATTTGCCATGAGTTTTCTCGAAATACCCATAACATGTCAAGTGTTGTTATTGTTTCACTTCCAGACATAAGACCATGGGCTCCGCCACTGGGCAGGGACGGGGGGAAAGAATGTCATTCCCCCCCCCCCCCCAACTTTGAGTATATGACACTGCCCTCAAATTTCAAGCACCTCAAACAGTATACACCTCAAGCGCCTTCAACAGTTAGAATACAATTATCCAGGGAATAAAATCAACATTTTCGCGCCGCTCCGTGGCGCAATTGCAATACACATTCAATTGTATATGGGTTAAAACAAAATCATAAATTCGAACCGTTTCGCTGCGCATTTGTTTTGTTTATATGATGCTACTTTCCAATATAATTGGGCAAAATAGTTCGTTTTATAACTTTTTTACCGCACTCTTAAACGAAAAAAAATAATTATATATGTCATAGAGGAAAAAAGCATATCCAGGGCATAAGATTCAAAATTTCGCACCGCTCCGCGGCGCAATTCCTTTAAGGGTTACAGGGCTTGGGCCTAAAAAATATTCGAAGTTCCAAGCTGATTCCAAACTGGTGTCGCCGGTTCCAAAGTTGAAATTGCAGACCCCTCAGTTTACTAACTCCATTTCCTAAACGTTGGTATGGTCCATGCCATACCTGCCATACAGCATTTTCCATCCTTGTAACGTGTCTTTTCATCCGTTTTGTTTGGCCCTTTCAACGCTCGGGAAGGGGCCCTTTCGAGGCGCCGCTCTCCCCCCCCCCCCCTGGACGAAATCCTGGCTACGTGCCTGTGTGGACTGTGGTTGATTAACAGCCATGCCACTGCAACTTAGCAGTAATACGCATGTATAAGTCGCTCAGTTTCTTTTTTGAAGAAGCGGAAAGTACGCTAACTTAGTCAACAAGTCACCTATCTTGGCAGTGGCGTAGTCACAAAATTTTGAGTGGGGGGGGGGCAGCCATGGGTTTGGGGCCAGCCCAATTGGGATAATGTTAAAATCCTGCGAATTTAGGGGGGGCGGACTCCGGCCGAAGCGATCCTGCGGGGGGCGCCTCCCCCCCCCCCCCCCCCCACCCCCGATGGCGACGCCCATGTCTCTTGTCTCTAGGTACCACTGACACAGCAAGTAGCGGGAGTATCCCGAGGCAAGTTGGCAGTGCCGCACGCAGGGGGGGGGGGGTCAAAAGGGTGAGCTGACCCCCCCCCCCCCCGAAATTTATGAGGGGCGCGCATCAAAAGAACCCGTATGCTGACCAATACCTGGCAGGGGCCCGGTCTTTGCAAATTCTTGATAGCACGGACCCGTTCCTGATAGGACTCCGGTCTTGGTCAGACCCTATCGAGGCAGGGTCCCGGTGCTGGCAAAGGCTTGTATCAGAGGCCCGGTTCCCACCATTTCCCATATACTCAGCCCAATATATCGTTGAACTAATGAATCCACGTCCCCCCCCCCCAAACTTCAAACCTGTGGCGGAGCCCTTGCATAAGACGAAAATGAAATGAACCCTGAATTTTACGTACCAAATTGTATTAGCGTCGAGACCCCCCCCCCCCCCCCCCCCCCCCCCCCCCACTGGCATACCGAATTAAGCACACACGGCAGTAGCCGGGGTCGAGTTATTAGGCTATTTGTGGGTGACATCCACACGCAGCCATGGGCGTATTTAAGTCGTGTAACCAATCAGGATAGATATGACCGGATCATAGGATAGGATAGGATAGGATAGGATAGGATAGGATAGGATAGGATAGGATAGGATAGGATAGGATAGGATAGGATAGGATAGGATACATGGGCGTAACCACCACTGCGAAAAGTGGGGAAAGTTTCCCAGTAAATCTGAGAGCCTTCAATTCTACTGGGGAATTTCCCTAACAAAATACAGACAGCTCAGATTTTGTTTTCTTCCCAGCTAGCCGTAAGGCTATTGCCGGGGGGGGACAAGTTAACTGGCGATTTTAGCCAGGTTAAATGCGTTAACGTTGCGTTAAGGCGATTAATATTAATATTAATATTCCGTCCGGCGCAGACAGCATAAGGCAGAAGCAAGCAAGGCAGAAGCAAAAATGGAATCTATTGTTATTGGCAAGCAAGAGCTGAAACGTAACTGCTATATTTTGTTTAATGTAGATATACATACATACTGACGTGATGAATATGATGATTAAGTGAATAATACATCTGAAGTGGTTTTGACGATCAGTATTTCTAAGGACATGATCGCTTAGTAAATTTTCACAGGAATGACAGTAATGATTCTTGCTGGCATTTTGACCCCCGAGTACTTCATGAGAAAGAGCATTTTGTCCCCGACCTTATCCATAAGGACAGAACACTTTACCACCCCAGGGCCGAAACAGGGAACACAGACATTCAACACACAATCAGACATACACTAAAAAGTAAAACGATTCTAGTTAAAAAATAAAATTAAAAAATAATAATAATAATCGATTAATCATCTGATTAATCAATCAATCGATCAAATTCAACACTAAATTAAAACAATTAGGCGGGGCGGGTGACAGGCCCAGGTCGGATCTGGTCAGTGGTTGTGTGGGTGATTGGAGTGTGCTCAACATAACTTCTACCGCGGCCGGTCCCGCGGGGGTGCAATTCTCTGCCGTCTAAATGTCCGGCTTTGAATATACACTCCCGGGAAACGTGTGCAGCGAATTATGTTGAAGTACCTGGCCTCTATCTCAGGAATGGAGCACACTCCAGATCAGATCTGGTGTGCCCAGATCGGATCTAGTTGATGGTAGTGTGGGTGTTCTGAGTGTGCTCAACATAACTCGGCCGCGGCCGATCCCACGGGGATGCCATTCTCTGCCGTATATGACGGTTTTGAATATACACTCAGCAATACATACACTCAGCAATGTGTGCGGTGATAGTGATATTGACAAATGAGGGTGTGGGGATGTGATATCAAGTGTTGGTGACGCCTGACGGCCAGAAGCTCCCTGGGCCTGGAGATAAAATATAATAATAGTAAAAACAAAATGATATAAAATAAGATAGTATAAAGTAGATGTAATTCAGCAATAGCAGTGGCCGCCAGTGTGTAAATCTATATTAGACGGTAGACCCTTTTGTACCGGAAAAGAACACTGGTTGATTTGCGCTGCGTAGCGGCCCGGATTTTTTTTTTTTTTTTTGCTGGATAACTAGGTCCTAAAAAAAATCGAAAGGTTCTGTAATCTATATGTATCAGCCCAAGGGGGCCCTCAGGGCCCCTCGAGTCCGATACGATGTTGCCTCTAGTATAAAGGCACGTAGGTGCCCCTTCATAGCCCAATGGACGGGAGGCATGAAGGGACATTTTTTTACATAATTTAGCAATTTTGATTTCGCATCATTTCACGATTTTCTTTTCCAGCGACCAATGCTTGTGATTTCATGGCAGCACCAGACCATTGTTTTCCCTCCTGGATTCAAGGAGGCACAGTGCCCCGGTGTCTCCCCTCGCCCCACAGTGCCGCCTACCGTCACGATGGTGCCCCTGGTACACCGGCGCGGTGGTGTCCTTGGTTCAAAGAACACTGCATTATTTGCGCCGTGTAGCGTCGTGGATTTTTGTTTTATTTTGGTGGTACACCTGGTGCTCCCAAAGCGCGGTGGTGCCCCCAAGGCGCGGTGGTGCCCACACGTCCCGGTGGTGCCCCCACGGCGCGGTAATGCCCACATGGCCCAAAGGGGGGGGGGTCATGACCCACGTGACCCCCCCCCCCCCTGGATCCGCCACTGACGGTAGGAGAGGAGAGGATAGTATACGGTAGGAGAGGAGAGAAGAGGAGAGGAGAGGATAGGGTAGGATAGGATAGGATACGGTAGGAGAGGAGAGGATAGGATACGGTAGGAGAGGAGAGGATGAGATATATGAATGTTCTGATAACAACATGTTTTAGCTGAGCCGAGACAGGGAGACGCAGAGTTTCCGTTCCGGCGATTTATTCGCGCCAAGCCAGCTTGACCAAGACACGAGGCTACGAGCAAGAAGCGACAAGCGACAAGCGTCCTGAAAAATATCCACATGGCTGTAGCCAAATCCAACAAAACAGAGATAAATAATAACGAAACCATTACAAAATGAAGGAACGACACATCAGCGCCAATGGAAGCAGATCAGCGGTAAATTAAATCAACAACGCAATGGATGAAAAATAGTCCACATTTACGCAAATTACAGATGCATGCTGCTTCAAATCATTCACTCTCCGTTTGGTAATAGACGCTTTGTTTAACCCAGCATTGACTGGGGTCTCAGCCGAACGCCATTGGCGGGGGGTTGCCCCCCTGGTTATCTTCCGAACCAATAACCGCAGCGATACACGCAAGGCGGCAATCGAAAGCTCCCAATGAAGCACATCCAAAGCATACACGACATTTTCCAGATAAGGTCACATGTCAGGTCACGATCAGGTCAAAGGTAAAATTGAGATATTTGAGTTTTTAGGCCATACTTTCCATCCGAAGCCTTAGATTGCGACTATTATCACACACAGTGTTCTCAAAGGTACAATACATATCCCGCATAAGCAAAAATGCAATTGTAGGCAAAGGTCAAGGTCAAAATCAGGTCACAAAAGGTCACAGGTTCACGAAAGCCATGCGACACATGTTGTATGGGTTATTTTACACGTATAATTCGATAGTAGCAGTCATTTTCACAATCTGACACCATATAAGGTCAAGGTCAGGTCACATAAGGTCAAACTTTGAAATTGATAAATGTAAATAACAAAAGCACGTTTCTAGACCAGTTTAATCTCAGAAACACAATGCTGGCATTTATTTGTTTGTATCTGGTCATTAAAAGCCCAAAAACGCAATTTCAAAATATGATGTCATGAGTTACTCATACTAAGGGAGCGATAAGTCAGTAAAAAATAAAGATATTGCTTTTAAATTTGGTTTGGGTATTATCTTCAACATATCTCCCGGTTTTATGAAAATGTTTGAAAGAGTAGATTTTGAGTTTTTTTAATCGTTTTTTATAGTTTTTGGGGGTAAAAAAAAAATATAAATTCAAATATAGCTTTTTGTAGCCCTTGCCATTTTCTATCTTTTGCAGATTTTGTATTGCATTTTGCTTCAAATATCGCATTTGTACGGCTTTCTAAAATTTAGCTAATTTTTGTGTCAAACTCGTGTGTAATGATGTCAGTAAATTCGCTATATTTCTAGAAAAATCCACGAAATTTCTTCATTTTCGCAAAGAAAAAGCCGTATAATTGATGTAAGAGAAGGTACCTAAAGTTTCACGTCGATAGCGCTATTAGTTTTTTAGCTATTGCGAAAGTTCTTCAGGCGGGGGGGCGAAAAATACCCCCCCCCCCCACCACCACCAACCAATGGCGGGTTAAAGCCAGGGCACGGTTGACCGCCGGGCGCAAGCGGAGACAGAAATGGCCGAGCCGGTCGCGACCCACCCTGCCCCTGCCCTACCAGGAACGGCCCCTATCAGGAAGGGGCCCGTATCAAAGAATTTACAAGGAGAAGAAAATAAATTCACCCTGTTGTGAACGAGCCCTCGTCCTGACTGGGCCCCGTATCACACCTTTGCCAGTACCGGCCCCTGCCTCGATCGGACCTGACGAAGACCGGGTCCCTACCAGAAACGGGCCAGCATCAATAATATGCAAGGACCGGGCCCTCGTCCTGACCGGGCCCCATATCACGTCTTTGCCAGCACCGGGTCCCTGCCTCGATCAGGCCTGACCAGGACCGGACCCCTGCCAGGTATTGGTCAGAATACGGATCCTTTTGATGCGTACCCCTCAGAAATTTCAAGGGGGGGGGGGTCAGCTGACCCTTTTGACCCCCCCCCCCCCCCCCCTGCGTACACCACTGCCAACTTGCCTCTGGATACTCCCGCTACTTGCTGTGTCAGTTGTACCTGGAGACAAGGGCGTCGCCACCACGGGGAGGGGGGGCTGGGGGCGACCCCATTGGGGGAACTGGGGCGCCCCAGGATAGCTTCGGCCGGAGTCCGCTGCCCTCCCCCCCCCCCCCCCCCCCCCCCCCAGGTTCGCAGGATTTAACACTAGCCCAATGGGGCTGGCCCCCAAACCCATGGCTGCCCTCCCCCACACACGAACAACTTTGTGGCGACGCCACTGCCTAGAGAGGTGACTTGTTGACTAAGTTAAAGCGTACTTTCCGCTTTTAAAAAAGCAGAGCGACTTATACATGCGATTACTGCTAAGTTGCAGTGGCATGGCTGTTAATTAACCACAGTCCACACAGGCACGTAGACAGAATTTCGTCCAAGGGGGGGGGGGGGTTTCTCGGGCGTTGAAAGGGCCAAACAAAACGGATGAAAAGGCACGTTACAAGGATGGAGAATGCAGTATGGCAAATATGGCATGGGCCATACCATCTGTTAGGAGCT
Source organism: Chirona hameri (assembly GCA_036785665.1). Taxonomy (NCBI): domain Eukaryota; kingdom Metazoa; phylum Arthropoda; class Thecostraca; order Balanomorpha; family Balanidae; genus Chirona; species Chirona hameri. The sequence goes on along the minus strand of JAXIVJ010004219.1, from coordinate 77,911 downwards.
GAAGTTAGTAAACTGAGGGGTCTGCCATTTCAACTTTGGAACCAGCGACACCTGTTTTGAATCAGCAATACCAACTGCGATTTTGTTTAGGCCCAAGCCCTGGAACCCTTAAAGGAATTGCGCCTCGGAGCTGCGCAAATATTTTTAATCGTATGCTCTGGATATGCATTTTTTCCTCTATGACTTCCAATTTTTGTTTTGCGTTAGATAGTGCGGTAAAAAAGTGATAAAGCGAACTATTTTGCCCAATTATATAGCAAGGTAGCAACATATAAACAAAACATAACTACGCCGCGAAACGGTGCGCATTTATAATTTTGCTTAAACCCGTATACAATTGACTGTGTACTGGAATTGCGCCGCGGAGCAGCACGATTTTTTTTTTTGTATTCCCTGGATAATTGTTATTTTACTGTTGAAGGTGCTTGAGGTGTGTACACTGTACTGTTTGCGGTGCTTGAAATCTGAGGTCAGGGTCATGTGCTCAAAGTTGGTGGGGGGGGGGGACAAGAGACACTGCACCCCCCCCCCTATTTGAAGTTGGGGGACATATCCCCCCGTCCCCCCGGTGGCAGAGCCTATGGTGAGGACGCTTCCCAGACCACTTCTTTCGGCACCGTTGGAGATCCGACTGGGAATAATTGAAGCATGTATGTATGTATGTATGTATTTACATCGTGCCATCGGTCCATGCACACATGGCTATTCTGATTGGCGAGTCAATTCGACGAACATTAGGACAAGAGGCGCACACACACACACACACACACACACACACACACATGTATACATTCCTGCTGCATCTCACTTCCGGTCACATCTAATTCAGCTAGCTAACGCTAGCTGAATCCTTTCTAAGAGATTACCGTACGATTCTGTCGTGATCTGCATTGTGTAGCCTGGGGTATTATCTCGGTTCTGCGAGCGGCCGCCGCGCCGGGAGCCTGGACCGGGCAGACCCCGCCCGTCTCCACCGTCCCTGTTCTCAGCGTCCAGTCAGCCAGCCAGCCAGCCAGCCAGCCTGCCAGGCGGCCGGATATTGCTTACTAAGGGGGCTAACGAGCGCGAGCAGGACCGGGCCGGAGCGGAGTAGGGCGGACTGGCCACCTCAGCGGGACTAGAGACACGCCACCGCCACCGCCACCGCCACCGCCACCGCCACCGCCAGACTGTAGCAGGCAGGCAGGCGGCTGGGAGCTTTGAGGGGAGAGACAGAACCCTGGGAGAGGTCTGAGAAAGGGAGAAACACAACTCCCGGGGGTCTGAGAGGGGGAGACAGAACTCTGGGCGGTTTGGGAGAGGAATAGACAGAACTCGGGGTCTGAGAGGGGGAGACAGACAGAAGAGCGGTCTGAGAGGGGCAGACAGACATAACTTGGGGGTCTGAGAGGGGGAGGGGAGAGAAAGCCGGAGGAGTGCTCCGCGGCGGCGGCAGCCACTCGAGCGCTGAACAGTCCGCGTGAGACTCAAGAGGGCACCTCACACAATGAGCGGCGTCGATGAACACGCACGGTCACAGCCACCTGCAGGCTTTGTCTGACGGGAGGCAGAAGCAGCCGCAGACCTCAGATCAGCTGTCTGCGCCTTGTTCTGTGGCACACTGTCGAATGCCGACCCGGCGGTGGTGTGACGGAGCTCGCCGTCATATATCGCTGATTTCCGGAGGTGACGGGGCTCGCCGTCATGTATGGTTGATTGTCGGAGGTGACGGGGCTCGCCGTCATGTATGGTTGATTGTCGGAGGTGACGGGGCTCGCCGTCATGTATGGTTGATTGTCGTTGGTGACGGGGCTCGCCGTCATGCATGGTTGATTTCCGGAGGTGACGGGGCTCGCCGTCATGTATGGTTGATTGTCGGAGGTGACGGGGCTCGCCGTCATGTATGGTTGATTGTCGGAGGTGACGGGGTTCGCCGTCATGTATGGCTGATTTCTGGAGGTGACGGGGCTCGCCGTCATGTATGGTTGATTTCCGGAGGTGACGGGGCTCGCCGTCATGTATGGTTGATTGTCGGAGGTGACGGGGCTCGCCGTCATGTATGGTTGATTGTCGGAGGTGACGGGGCTCGCCGTCATGTATGGTTGATTGTCGGAGGTGACGGGGCTCGCCGTCATGTATGGTTGATTGTCGGAGGTGACGGGGCTCGCCGTCATGTATGGTTGATTGTCGGAGGTGACGGGGCTCGCCGTCATGTATGGTTGATTGTCGGAGGTCACGGGGTTCGCCGTCATGTATGGTTGATTGTCGGAGGTGACGGTGCTCGCCGTCATGTATGGTTGATTGTCGGAGGTCACGGGGTTCGCCGTCATGTATGGTTGATTGTCGGAGGTGACGGTGCTCGCCGTCATGTATGGTTGATTGTCGGAGGTGACGGGGCTCGCCGTCATGTATGGTTGATTGTCGGAGGTCACGGGGTTCGCCGTCATGTATGGTTGATTGTCGGAGGTGACGGGACTCGCCGTCATGTATGGTTGATTGTCGGAGGTGACGGGGTTCGCCGTCATGTATGGTTGATTGTCGGAGGTCACGGGGTTCGCCGTCATGTATGGTTGATTTCCGGAGGTGACGGGGCTCGCCGTCATGTATGGTTGATTGTCGGAGGTCACGGGGTTCGCCGTCATGTATGGTTGATTTCCGGAGGTGACGGGGCTCGCCGTCATGTATGGTTGATTGTCGGAGGTCACGGGGCTCGCCGTCATGTATGGTTGATTGTCGGAGGTGACGGGGATCGCCGTCATGTATGGTTGATTTCCGGAGGTGACGGGGCTCGCCGTCATGTATGGTTGATTGTCGGAGGTGACGGGGCTCGCCGTCATGTATGGTTGATTGTCGGAGGTGACGGGGTTCGCCGTCATGTATGGCTGATTTCTGGAGGTGACGGGGCTCGCCGTCATGTATGGTTGATTTCCGGAGGTGACGGGGCTCGCCGTCGTGTATGGTTGATTGTCGGAGGTGACGGGGCTCGCCGTCATGTATGGTTGATTGTCGGAGGTGACGGGGTTCGCCGTCATGTATGGCTGATTTCTGGAGGTAACGGGGCTCGCCGTCATGTATGGTTGATTTCCGGAGGTGACGGGGCTCGCCGTCATGTATGGTTGATTGTCGGAGGTGACGGGGCTCGCCGTCAGGTATGGTTGATTGTCGGAGGTGACGGGGCTCGCCGTCATGTATGGTTGATTGTCGGAGGTGACGGGGCTCGCCGTCATGTATGGTTGATTGTCGGAGGTCACGGGGTTCGCCGTCATGTATGGTTGATTGTCGGAGGTGACGGTGCTCGCCGTCATGTATGGTTGATTGTCGGAGGTCACGGGGTTCGCCGTCATGTATGGTTGATTGTCGGAGGTGACGGTGCTCGCCGTCATGTATGGTTGATTGTCGGAGGTGACGGGGCTCGCCGTCATGTATGGTTGATTGTCGGAGGTCACGGGGTTCGCCGTCATGTATGGTTGATTGTCGGAGGTGACGGGGCTCGCCGTCATGTATGGTTGATTGTCGGAGGTGACGGGGTTCGCCGTCATGTATGGTTGATTTCCGGAGGTGACGGGGCTCGCCGTCATGTATGGTTGATTGTCGGAGGTGACGGTGCTCGCCGTCATGTATGGTTGATTTCCGGAGGTGACGGGGCTCGCCGTCATGTATGGTTGATTGTCGGAGGTCACGGGGTTCGCCGTCATGTATGGTTGATTTCCGGAGGTGACGGGGCTCGCCGTCATGTATGGTTGATTGTCGGAGGTCACGGAGTTCGCCGTCATGTATGGTTGATTTCCGGAGGTGACGGGGCTCGCCGTCATGTATGGTTGATTGTCGGAGGTCACGGGGCTCGCCGTCATGTATGGTTGATTGTCGGAGGTGACGGGGATCGCCGTCATGTATGGTTGATTTCCGGAGGTGACGGGGCTCGCCGTCATGTATGGTTGATTGTCGGAGGTGACGGGGCTCGCCGTCATGTATGGTTGATTGTCGGAGGTGACGGGGTTCGCCGTCATGTATGGCTGATTTCTGGAGGTGACGGGGCTCGCCGTCATGTATGGTTGATTTCCGGAGGTGACGGGGCTCGCCGTCATGTATGGTTGATTGTCGGAGGTGACGGGGCTCGCCGTCATGTATGGTTGATTGTCGGAGGTGACGGGGCTCGCCGTCATGTTTGGCTGATCTCCGGAGGTGACGGGGCTCGCCGTCATGTATGGTTGATTGTCGGAGGTCACGGGGCTCGCCGTCATGTATGGTTGATTGTCGGAGGTCACGGGGTTCGCCGTCATGTATGGTTGATTTCCGGAGGTGACGGGGCTCGCCGTCATGTATGGTTGATTGTCGGAGGTGACGGGGCTCGCCGTCATGTATGGTTGATTGTCGGAGGTCACGGGGCTCGCCGTCATGTATGGTTGATTTCCGGAGGTGACGGGGTTCGCCGTCATGTATGGTTGATTTCCGGAGGTCACGGGGCTCGCCGTCATGTATGGTTGATTGTCGGAGGTCACGGGGCTCGCCGTCATGTATGGTTGATTGTCGGAGGTGACGGGGCTCGCCGTCATGTATGGCTGATTTCTGGAGGTGACGGGGCTCGCCGTCATGTATGGTTGATTGTCGGAGGTCACGGGGTTCGCCGTCATGTATGGCTGACTTCTGGAGGTGACGGGGCTCGCCGTCATGTATGGTTGATTGTCGGAGGTGACGGGGCTCGCCGTCATGTATGGTTGATTGTCGGAGGTCACGGGGCTCGCCGTCATGTATGGTTGATTGTCGGAGGTGACGGTGCTCGCCGTCATGTATGGTTGATTTCCGGAGGCGACGGGGCTCGCCGTCATGTATGGTTGATTGTCGGAGGTCACGGGGCTCGCCGTCATGTATGGTTGATTGTCGGAGGTGACGGTGCTCGCCGTCATGTATGGTTGATTTCCGGAGGCGACGGGGCTCGCCGTCATGTATGGTTGATTGTCGGAGGTGACGGGGCTCGCCGTCATGTATGGTTGATTTCCGGAGGTGACGGGGCTCGCCGTCATGTATGGTTGATTGTCGGAGGTGACGGGGTTCGCCGTCATGTATGGTTGATTGTCGGAGGTGACGGGGCTCGCCGTCATGTATGGTTGATTGTCGGAGGTGACGGGGCTCGCCGTCATGTATGGTTGATCTCCGGAGGTGACGGGGCTCGCCGTCATGTATGTTTGATTTCCGGAGGTGACGGGGCTCGCCGTCATGTATGGTTGATTGTCGGAGGTGACGGGGCTCGCCGTCATGTATGGTTGATTGTCGGAGGTGACGGGGCTCGCCGTCATGTATGGTTGATTTCCGGAGGTGACGGGGCTCACCGTCATGTATGGTTGATTGTCGGAGGTGACGGGGCTCGCCGTCATGTATGGTTGATTGTCGGAGGTGACGGGGCTCACCGTCATGTATGGTTGATTGTCGGAGGTGACGGGGTTCGCCGTCATGTATGTTTGATTTCCGGAGGCGACGGGGCTCGCCGTCATGTATGGTTGATTGTCGGAGGTGACGGTGCTCGCCGTCATGTATGGTTGATTGTCGGAGGTGACGGTGCTCGCCGTCATGTATGGTTGATTGTCGGAGGTCACGGGGCTCGCCGTCATGTATGGTTGATTGTCGGAGGTGACGGGGTTCGCCGTCATGTATGGTTGATTGTCGGAGGTGACGGTGCTCGCCGTCATGTATGGTTGATTGTCGGAGGTCACGGGGCTCGCCGTCATGTATGGTTGATTGTCGGAGGTGCCGGGGTTCGCCGTCATGTATGGTTGATTGTCGGAGGTGACGGGGCTCGCCGTCATGTATGGTTGATTGTCGGAGGTGACGGGGCTCGCCGTCATGTATGGTTGATTGTCGGAGGTGACGGGGCTCGCCGTCATGTATGGTTGATTGTCGGAGGTGACGGGGCTCGCCGTCATGTAAGGCTGATTTCCGGAGGTGACGGGGCTCGCCGTCATGTATGGTTGATTGTCGGAGGTGACGGGGCTCGCCGTCATGTATGGTTGATTGTCGGAGGTGACGGGGCTCGCCGTCATGTATGGTTGATTGTCGGAGGTGACGGGGCTCGCCGTCATGTATGGTTGATTGTCGGAGGTGACGGGGTTCGCCGTCATGTATGGTTGATTTCCGGAGGTGACGGGGCTCGCCGTCATGTATGGTTGATCTCCGGAGGTGACGGGGCTCGCCGTCATGTATGTTTGATTTCCGGAGGTGACGGGGCTCGCCGTCATGTATGGTTGATTGTCGGAGGTGACGGGGCTCGCCGTCATGTATGGTTGATTGTCGGAGGTGACGGGGCTCGCCGTCATGTATGGTTGATTGTCGGAGGTCACGGGGCTCGCCGTCATGTATGGCTGATTTCCGGAGGTGACGGGGTTCGCCGTCATGTATGGTTGATTGTCGGAGGTCACGGGGCTCGCCGTCATGTATGGCTGATTTCCGGAGGTGACGGGGTTCGCCGTCATGTATGGTTGATTGTCGAAGGTCACGGGGCTCGCCGTCATGTATGGCTGATTTCCGGAGGTGACGGGGCTCGCCGTCATGTATGGTTGATTGTCGGAGGTGACGGGGCTCGCCGTCATGTATGGTTGATTGTCGGAGGTGACGGGGCTCGCCGTCATGTATGGCTGATTTCCGGAGGTGACGGGGCTCGCCGTCATGTATGGTTGATTGTCGGAGGTGACGGGGCTCGCCGTCATGTATGGCTGATTTCCGGAGGTGACGGGGCTCGCCGTCATGTATGGTTGATTGTCAAAGGTCACGGGGCTCGCCGTCATGTATGGTTGATTTCCGGAGGTGACGGGGCTCGCCGTCATGTATGGTTGATTGTCGGAGGTGACGGGGCTCGCCGTCATGTATGGCTGATTTCCGGAGGTGACGGGGCTCGCCGTCATGTATGGTTGATTGTCGGAGGTGACGGGGCTCGCCGTCATGTATGGCTGATTTCCGGAGGTGACGGGGCTCGCCGTCATGTATGGTTGATTTCCGGAGGTGACGGGGTTCGCCGTCATGTATGGTTGATTGTCGGAGGTGACGGGGCTCGCCGTCATGTATGGTTGATTGTCGGAGGTGACGGGGCTCGCCGTCATGTATGGTTGATTGTCGGAGGTGACGGGGTTCGCCGTCATGTATGGTTGATTGTCGGAGGTGACGGGGCTCGCCGTCATGTATGGTTGATTGTCGGAGGTGACGGGGCTCGCCGTCATGTATGGCTGATTTCCGGAGGTGACGGGGCTCGCCGTCATGTATGGTTGATTGTCGGAGGTGACGGGGCTCGCCGTCATGTATGGTTGATTGTCGGAGGTGACGGGGTTCGCCGTCATGTATGGTTGATTGTCGGAGGTGACGGGGCTCGCCGTCATGTATGGTTGATTGTCGGAGGTGACGGGGCTCGCCGTCATGTATGGTTGATTTCCGGAGGTGACGGGGCTCGCCGTCATGTATGGTTGATCTCCGGAGGTGACGGGGCTCGCCGTCATGTATGTTTGATTTCCGGAGGTGACGGGGCTCGCCGTCATGTATGGTTGATTGTCGGTGGTGACGGGGCTCGCCGTCATGTATGGTTGATTGTCGGAGGTGACGGGGCTCGCCGTCATGTATGGTTGATTGTCGGAGGTCACGGGGCTCGCCGTCATGTATGGTTGATTGTCGGAGGTGACGGGGCTCGCCGTCATGTATGGTTGATTGTCGGAGGTCACGGGGCTCGCCGTCATGTATGGTTGATTGTCGGAGGTGACGGGGCTCGCCGTCATGTATGATTGATTGTCGGAGGTCACGGGGTTCGCCGTCATGTATGGTTGATTGTCGGAGGTGACGGGGCTCGCCGTCATGTATGGTTGATTGTCGGAGGTCACGGGGCTCGCCGTCATGTATGATCGATTGTCGGAGGTGACGGGGCTCGCCGTCATGTATGGTTGATTGTCGGAGGTGACGGGGCTCGCCGTCATGTATGTTTGATTTCCGGAGGTGACGGGGCTCGCCGTCATGTATGGTTGATTGTCGGAGGTGACGGGGCTCGCCGTCATGTATGGTTGACTGTCGGAGGTGACGGGGCTCGCCGTCATGTATGGTTGATTGTCGGAGGTGACGGGGTTCGCCGTCATGTATGGTTGATTTTCGAAGGTCACGGGGCTCGCCGTCATGTCTGGTTGATTGTCGGAGGTCACGGGGCTCGCCGTCATGTATGGCTGATTTCCAGAGGTGACGGGGTTCGCCGTCATGTATGGTTGATTGTCGGAGGTCACGGGGCTCGCCGTCATGTATGGCTGATTTCCGGAGGTGACGGGGTTCGCCGTCATGTATGGTTGATTGTCGAAGGTCACGGGGCTCGCCGTCATGTATGGCTGATTTCCGGAGGTGACGGGGCTCGCCGTCATGTATGGTTGATTGTCGGAGGTGACGGGGCTCGCCGTCATGTATGGTTGATTGTCGGAGGTGACGGGGCTCGCCGTCATGTATGGCTGATTTCCGGAGTGACGGGGCTCGCCGTCATGTATGGTTGATTGTCGGAGGTGACGGGGCTCGCCGTCATGTATGGCTGATTTCCGGAGGTGACGGGGCTCGCCGTCATGTATGGTTGATTGTCAAAGGTCACGGGGCTCGCCGTCATGTATGGTTGATTTCCGGAGGTGACGGGGCTCGCCGTCATGTATGGTTGATTGTCGGAGGTGACGGGGCTCGCCGTCATGTATGGCTGATTTCCGGAGGTGACGGGGCTCGCCGTCATGTATGGTTGATTGTCGGAGGTGACGGGGCTCGCCGTCATGTATGGCTGATTTCCGGAGGTGACGGGGCTCGCCGTCATGTATGGTTGATTGTCAAAGGTCACGGGGCTCGCCGTCATGTATGGTTGATTTCCGGAGGTGACGGGGCTCGCCGTCATGTATGGTTGATCTCCGGAGGTGACGGGGCTCGCCGTCATGTATGTTTGATTTCCGGAGGTGACGGGGCTCACTGTCATTTATGGTTGATTGTCGGAGGTGACGGGGCTCGCCGTCATGTATGGTTGATTGTCGGAGGTGACGGGGCTCGCCGCCATGTATGGTTGATTGTCGGAGGTGACGGGGCTCGCCGTCATGTATGGTTGATTGTCGGAGGTGACGGGGCTCGCCGTCATGTATGGTTGATCTCCGGAGGTGACGGGGCTCGCCGTCATGTATGGTTGATTGTCGGAGGTCACGGGGCTCGCCGTCATGTATGGTTGATTGTCGGAGGTGACGGGGCTCGCCGTCATGTATGGTTGATTGTCGGAGGTGACGGGGCTCGCCGTCATGTATGGTTGATTGTCGGAGGTGACGGGGCTCGCCGTCATGTATGGTTGATTGTCGTAGGTGACGGGGTTTGCCGTCATGTATGGTTGATTGTCGGAGGTGACGGGGCTCGCCGTCATGTATGGTTGATTGTCGGAGGTGACGGGGCTCGCCGTCATGTATGGCTGATTTCCGGAGGTGACGGGGCTCGCCGTCATGTATGGTTGATTGTCGGAGGTGACGGGGCTCGCCGTCATGTATGGTTGATTGTCGGAAGTGACGGGGTTCGCCGTCATGTATGGTTGATTGTCGGAGGTGACGGGGCTCGCCGTCATGTATGGTTGATTGTCGGAGGTCACGGGGTTCGCCGTCATGTATGGTTGATTTCCGGAGGTGACAGGGCTCGCCGTCATGTATGGTTGATTGTCGGAGGTGACGGGGCTCGCCGTCATGTATGGTTGATTGTCGGAGGTGACGGGGCTCGCCGTCATGTATGGTTGATTGTCGGAGGTGACGGGGTTCGCCGTCATGTATGGTTGATTGTCGGAGGTGATGGGGCTCGCCGTCATGTATGGTTGATTGTCGGAGGTCACGGGGTTCGCCGTCATGTATGGTTGATTTCCGGAGGTGACGGGGCTCGCCGTCATGTATGGTTGATTGTCGGAGGTGACGGGGCTCGCCGTCATGTATGGTTGATTGTCGGAGGTGACGGGGCTCGCCGTCATGTATCGTCATTTCGTCATTTATTTAGGAAACCATCCACAACGTGGCTATTACGGCTCCTGTACAGTACATGTGGTAAGGACATTTGTTTTACACGACACAATACAGTTTGCATAGGCACTATTTGGAGGCACTCGCTCACGTCACTCATTCGGTTATTGCCAATGCGGCTACAAATTCGCACCTGGACGGAGCAGCTTTCACGGCTGATGGCAGCGCATTCCACGTGCCGACTGCTCGGTACGAGAAACCCTTCTGGGTCTGAGCCATTCTACATTTCGGAAGGTGAAGGTCTCCGGCGTCGGCAGCCCTTGTGCTCCTGGCCGATACGTCAGCCCGCTTGGCGAACATGTTTCGCAGCGCCTTAGGGCACTGTCGACTGGTCAGGGCTTTGTGGACGTTGGTACAGTCGTGTCGGACGACCAGTACCTCTACTCTCTCCCACCCGAGAGACGTGAGAGCTGGCGAGATGTGTTCTCTACGTCGCACGCCGGTGACGAGCCGAGCGGCAAAGTTCAGGGACTTCTGAACGCGATGCAGACGGCACTGGGCAGCCCCTCTCCAGGCGGACAGGCAGTAAAGGATATGAGGAAAAACGTGTGTTTGGACGAGGAGTTTAAGGACGTCAGGAGTGAGGTGATGGCGGATTTTATACAGAGATGCGGTGATTGCATTGCACCTCCGTACCACCATGGATACATGAGGATCCCAGTTGAGGTGCTGGTCGAGGACTCCCAACACTTTGATGGCAGGGGATGGGGTGACGGTCGAGCCAGAGACGTTGATGCTGCAATTTTTCGCCATTTTGAGGGAGGATTTTGTACCAATGAGAGCAAAGTCAGTCTTGTCCGGATTCATTTTTAGGCTGTTAGCTTGGAACCAGTTTTGAAGGCATTGGATAGACTCCTCGACCCGCGTCTTGAGGTCGGATAGGCCGTTAGGGTCAGGGAGGGAGTGGTCCAGGAGTGGGTATCATCAGCATAGGATAGGAGACGGCCGTGGAGGAGGAAGGAGGACAGATCGTTGATGAATATGAGGAAGAGGATGGGTCCGACGATGGAGCCCTGGGCCACTCCGTGGGTGAGCGGAAGAATGGAGGAGCCGCCTGTCACAGTCTGCCTCCGCTCGCTGAGGTAACTCTGGAACCAGCCTGTCGACTGGATACCACACCATCCAAGTTTTGTGAGGAGGACGCCATGATCGACGCTGTCGAACGCTTTACTGAGGTCAATTGTTGTTAGCGACGCGACGTGGCCTCTGTCGATGGTCTGACTGATCCATTCGACAACGTCGAGCACGGCGTCCTCTGTACAGTGGTTGGGCCGGTATGCATACTGCATAGGAGAGAGCACGTGGTTATCAAGCAGGTATGGTACGAGTTGAAGCGATACAACCTTTTCAGCAATTTTCGACAGAACTGACAGAATCGAGATTGGCCGAAAATTGTTAACATTGGCTCGGTCGCCGGACTTGTAAATGGGGACAACACGCGCGATTTTCCATGCAGTGGGGAACACCTCAGTGACTATGGAGTAGTTTATCAGATGGAGTAAGTGAGGACCTATGACGGGGAAACACTTCTTGACTGCGAACAGAGGCACATCATCCACACCAACCGCCTTGGAACCACTCATCCGACCTATGGCATTCCATAACTCGGGGAGGATGGCAGGGCGCAGCGTCAGGGCAGATGCCCAGACTCGGGGCGGCCGGGGCCCGGTGGTGGCGCCACCGTCGCGGGCGACCTCTGCTGCTATGCGCGAGCCGACGGACGCGAAGTGCGTGTTGAATACGTCCGCGCGATCAGCGGCGTCGTCGGCTCCCGATGAGGCTCCACCTGGCGGCCGGAACGCGAAGGCTTTGATGCGGCTCCAGAACTGGCGTTGATCGGTCGTCGGGGAATCGCACAGGTACTGCCGTTTGGCGCGGATGATGACGCTCTTCAGCCTGTTGCGACTCTGCTGATGCCTGAGTCGTGCCTCTGGTGTCCTGCTCTCGGTCCATGCCTTTCGGGCGGCGTCCCTGTCCTCCATCGCCGCCGCAACCTCCGGGTTGTTGCGAAGCCATGGACAGTCGGGGCGTCGTCGGGTCACCGTGATCTGAGGGCAGTGACCGTTGACGGCAGCATTCCAAACCGCCATGAAGGCGGTGAGCTTTTCATCTGCAGTCGCAGCGGCGTGGAGCCGTCCCCAGTCGGCCATTAGCAGGGTCAGGCACATAGCGTCCCAATTGACGCGGCTCCAGGCCCGTGAAGTGACAGGAGCTGGGCGCGTGGGGCGCTGCCGACTGAGCTGTGTCCGAAGCAGGATAGGCTGGTGATCGGCGATGGCGTCGGGGAGAACTAAGGACGATGTTGGGACATCAGTCAAATTAGTTAAACACAGATCTAGCAGCGTTGGTGTGGGGTGGATGTGGGTGGGTTGATCCACCAGCTGTCTCAGACCCAGGTCATTCATAATGGACTGTAGTCCACGGGATGCCGGCTTCTCGGTGTTCATCATGTCGATGTTGTAGTCGCCCATGGCGACGACTGGCTTGCTGGTGGATATGGCTGCCTGAAGTTGCTGCTCGATGTATGGTTGATTGTCGGAGGTGACGGTGCTCGCCGTCATGTATGGTTGACTTCCGGAGGTGACGGGGCTTGCCGTCATGTATGGTTGATTGTCGGAGGTGACGGGCTCCCGTCATGTATGTTTGATTTCCGGAGGTCACGGGGTTCGCCGTCATGTATGGTTGATTTCCGGAGGTCACGGGGCTCGCCGTCATGTATGGTTGATTGTCGGAGGTGACGGGGTTCGCCGTCATGTATGGCTGATTTCCAGAGGTGCCGGGGCTCGCCGTCATGTATGGTTGATTGTCGGAGGTGACGGGGCTCGCCGTCATGTATGGTTGATTGTCGGAGGTGACGGGGCTCGCCGTCATGTATGGTTGATTGTCGGAGGTGACGGGGCTCGCCGTCATGTATGGTTGATTTCCGGAGGTGACGGGCTCCCGTCATGTATGGTTGATTGTCGGAGGTCACGGGGCTCGCCGTCATGTATGGTTGATTGTCGGAGGTGACGGGGCTCGCAGTCATGTATGGTTGATTGTCGGAGGTGACGGGGCTCGCCGTCATGTATGGTTGATTGTCGGAGGTGACGGGGCTCGCCGTCATGTATGGTTGATTGTCGGAGGTGACGGGGCTCGCCGTCATGTATGGCTGATTTCCGGAGGTGACGGGGCTCGCCGTCATGTATGGTTGATTGTCGGAGGTGACGGGGCTCGCCGTCATGTATGGTTGATTGTCGGAGGTGACGGGGCTCGCCGTCATGTATGGTTGATTGTCGGAGGTCACGGGGTTCGCCGTCATGTATGGTTGATTTCCGGAGGTGACGGGGCTCCCGTCATGTATGGTTGTTTTCCGGAGGTGACGGGGCTCGCCGTCATGTATGGTTGATTGTCGGAGGTGACGGGGCTCGCCGTCATGTATGGCTGATTTCCGGAGGTGACGGGGCTCGCCGTCATGTATGGTTGATTGTCGGAGGTGACGGGGCTCGCCGTCATGTATGGTTGATTGTCGGAGGTGACGGGGCTCGCCGTCATGTATGGTTGATTGTCGGAGGTCACGGGGTTCACCGTCATGTATGGTTGATTTCCGGAGGTGACGGGGCTCCCGTCATGTATGGTTGTTTTCCGGAGGTGACGGGGCTCGCCGTCATGTATGGTTGATTGTCGGAGGTGACGGGGCTCGCCGTCATGTATGGCTGATTTCCGGAGGTGACGGGGCTCGCCGTCATGTATGGTTGATTGTCGGAGGTGACGGGGCTCGCCGTCATGTATGGTTGATTGTCGGAGGTGACGGGGCTCGCCGTCATGTATGGTTGATTGTCGGAGGTGACGGGGCTCGCCGTCATGTATGGTTGATTGTCGGAGGTGACGGGGCTCGCCGTCATGTATGGTTGATTGTCGGAGGTGACGGGGCTCGCCGTCATGTATGGTTGATTGTCGGAGGTGACGGGGTTCGCCGTCATGTATGGTTGATTGTCGGAGGTGACGGGGCTCGCCGTCATGTATGGTTGATTGTCGGAGGTGACGGGGTTCGCCGTCATGTATGGTTGATTGTCGGAGGTGACGGGGCTCGCCGTCATGTATGGTTGATTGTCGGAGGTGACGGGGCTCGCCGTCATGTATGGTTGATTGTCGGAGGTGACGGGGCTCGCCGTCATGTATGGTTGATTGTCGGAGGTGACGGGGCTTGCCGTCATGTATGGTTGATTGTCGGAGGTGACGGGGTTCGCCGTCATGTATGGTTGATTGTCGGAGGTGACGGGGCTCGCCGTCATGTATGGTTGATTGTCGGAGGTGACGGGGCTCGCCGTCATGTATGGTTGATTGTCGGAGGTGACGGGGCTCGCCGTCATGTATGGTTGATTGTCGGAGGTGACGGGGCTCGCCGTCATGTATGGTTGATTGTCGGAGGTGACGGGGTTCGCCGTCATGTATGGTTGATTGTCGGAGGTGACGGGGCTCGCCGTCATGTATGGTTGATTGTCGGAGGTGACGGGGCTCGCCGTCATGTATGGTTGATTGTCGGAGGTGACGGGGCTCGCCGTCATGTATGGTTGATTGTCGGAGGTCACGGGGCTCGCCGTCATGTATGGTTGATTGTCGGAGGTGACGGGGCTCGCCGTCATGTATGGTTGATTGTCGGAGGTGACGGGGCTCGCCGTCATGTATGGTTGATTGTCGGAGGTGACGGGGCTCGCCGTCATGTATGGCTGATTTCCGGAGGTGACGGGGCTCGCCGTCATGTATGGTTGATTGTCGGAGGTGACGGGGCTCGCCGTCATGTATGGTTGATTGTCAGAGGTGACGGGGCTCGCCGTCATGTATGGTTGATTTCCGGAGGTGACGGGGCTCGCCGTCATGTATGGTTGATTGTCGGAGGTGACGGGGCTCGCCGTCATGTATGGTTGATTGTCGGAGGTGACGGGGCTCGCCGTCATGTATGGTTGATTGTCGGAGGTGACGGGGCTCGCCGTCATGTATGGTTGATTGTCGGAGGTGACGGGGCTCGCCGTCATGTATGGTTGATTGTCGGAGGTGACGGGGCTCACCGTCATGTATGGTTGATTGTCGGAGGTGACGGGGCTCGCCGTCATGTATGGTTGATTGTCGGAGGTGACGGGGCTCACCGTCATGTATGGTTGATTGTCGGAGGTGACGGGGCTCGCCGTCATGTATGGTTGATTGTCGGAGGTGACGGGGCTCGCCGTCATGTATGGTTGATTGTCGGAGGTCACGGGGTTCGCCGTCATGTATGGTTGATTTCCGGAGGTGACGGGGCTCGCCGTCATGTATGGTTGTTTTCCGGAGGTGACGGGGCTCGCCTTCATGTATGGTTGATTGTCGGAGGTCACGGGGTTCGCCGTCATGTATGGTTGATTTCCGGAGGTGACGGGGCTCCCGTCATGTATGGTTGTTTTCCGGAGGTGACGGGGCTCGCCGTCATGTATGGTTGATTTCCGGAGGTGACGGGGCTCGCCGTCATGTATGGTTGATTGTCGGAGGTGACGGGGCTCGCCGTCATGTATGGTTGATTGTCAGAGGTGACGGGGCTCGCCGTCATGTATGGTTGATTGTCGGAGGTGACGGGGCTCGCCGTCATGTATGGTTGATTGTCGGAGGTGACGGTGCTCGCCGTCATGTATGGTTGATTGTCGGAGGTGACGGGGATCGCCGTCATGTATGGTTGATTGTCGAAGGTCACGGGGCTCGCCGTCATGTATGGTTGATTTCTGGAGGTGACGGGGCTCGCCGTCATGTATGGTTGATTGTCGGAGGTGACGGGGCTCGCCGTCATGTATGGTTGATTGTCGGAGGTGACGGGGCTCGCCGTCATGTATGGTTGATTGTCGGAGGTCACGGGGCTCGCCGTCATGTATGGTTGATTGTCGGAGGTCACGGGGTTCGCCGTCATGTATGGCTGATTTCTGGAGGTGACGGGGCTCGCCGTCATGTATGGTTGATTGTCGGAGGTGACGGGGCTCGCCGTCATGTATGGTTGATTTCCGGAGGTGACGGGGCTCGCCGTCATGTATGGTTGATTGTCGGAGGTGACGGGGCTCGCCGTCATGTATGGTTGTTTTCCGGAGGTGACGGGGCTCGCCGTCATGTATGGTTGATTTCCGGGGGTCAGGTGACCGTAAAAAGGACGGCTCGTCAATATCGCAGCATATCACATCGCCTTGCGTGGATGAAAAAAGAGCCGTCCTTTCAGAGTATATTTCGCAGGAAGATATCACTGTTTATATATTGTCGACTGGCGTAGCATACACGAGCATTGCCTGAATCCGAGATAAGTATCGACATCATGTTGTACAGTTGTTACACGAATAAAATACGGGATGATTATGCAAGAGTTATGCTAGAGTACAAGACCAAAGAGGCGAACAGAACTGATCGGCAGGTGTGTTCGTGATACTGTTGAACAGGAGCAATACGACGGAAACTAACATCACAGCAACATTAGGTACAGAGCAATACTGAAGTCAAACGAGGTTCAAGGACACCTGGCCAGGGCATGTCAAGTGGAGATCAAACAGCTTGTCCTATGTAATAAAAGCATCGTCATCCATTGCACATGTTCACTTTTGCAGCACATTGTAGCGTTCAGCTCGCTTTGTAAGTACATGTCCTGTTCGCTAAAATGCGAATGAGATACCGGCACCGCTCACAGCCAGGGCCACCCGCGAAAACTGGGTTAATTTATACCACTGTGAGCCAGTCAGGCCAGCTTCTGTGCCAGCTTGGTGAAAGACCCGGCACTATTGACGCGATTCACACAGCAGCGTACCAGCCCACAGAAGCCTGCTGGCGTCGTATCAAACCATTTCACATAATGACCAGTCATGGCATAGCTATTCGGCCACCACCACGTTCACAATCTAGGTAGTTATTGCATTGTCGATACTAGCCGTGACCTCGGTTAGCGTAATATCCTCGGAGTATTCATTCACCGTACATCCCCATGATAAACATAGCAGCCCGACTACACACGCAATTGAGTTAGTGGATCCAAACGGAGCCTATGCTTACCAGTAGCTCACGAAAATACTGGCATACATTCCACAGGACAGTCGTAGTTGATCGCGCCCTGTCTTTTGATGGTGCTCACCTCTTATCTCTTGCTCCTCCGATCCAACACTACAGCCGTCCGTGGCCTCTCTCCGGCCCGCAGTCCAGCCAGTAGAGCCGCTTACCGACTCCGTATGGGCGGTCCGACTCCGCCCCTATCCTGTACCCGGCCGAGGCACCACACTCGCGTGTGGGTGGGAGCAGCATGGACTTCCTTCCTTCCTTCCTCCCTCCCCCTCCCTCCCTCCACACCAGCGAGAGACGCCTGTGTGGGAGTGGGGGAGGGAGGGGCAGGACACCCTCCTTCCGCCGCGCCACGCCAGTGAGACAACCTAAGTGGCAGTAGGATGAGTCTCTCCACCCCTCCCCCTCTGAACCATCCTTGACCGAAGGCATTGTCCTTACCAGCGTGAGGCCATCACCATTCCACTAGGAAATAATAATAATTTTTTGACACGTCAATATTTTGATCCAGCCCAATATAAATGGTATTGGGAAAATGACCGATTTACAAACGGCAATTATGAAGCACTGAATAATAGTGATGGGATGAATGGCACATTAATCTATGCATTGTGTCTAATAATTAAGTTTCAGCCACCCAGATGTTCAATAATTATCTCAGAAATTGATGCAATATTGCTTTAAAAGTGCATCATTTTGTATCCCTTGGATCACCTGGATCAATTTTGTTGACGCTCACTTCAAAACACTGTATTAAAATAGTGATGCAGTAACAACATGGGTGAATATATATATATATATATATATATATATATATATATATATATATATATATATATATATATATATATATATATATATATATATATATATATATATAT